>PVJI01004307.1:0-110387 GCA_004026765.1 Micronycteris hirsuta
CTTTGACATAGCTCAAGTCCTCATTCTGTCTGCAAGAAGTCTCCTAATCTCTTGGCTGCTTTACTTCTTCTGTCTAACTTAAGCCTGAAACAATGCTGGAGGGCAGAATAGCCCTGGGCAGGAACAGATAGTTTCTCAGGGTGATCAGGGCTAAGAAAGAATGCATAAAATCCTGTGAAAACTGCTTTGCTAAGAATGTTGTCAATTTAAATGATAAGGGTCCAAGCATGAAATGAGTTTGTTTCCCCAATGTTTTATGGCCCTTTAGCTATCTTACCCTAATTCAAAATAAGCCCTCAGAGTTCTTTGAATGTTATCTATTGTTTAATCATTACTGCCTGACAATGATTGGTGAGCTTTATGTTTATGCCCTGTATTCCTCTACAAATAAACCCAATAAAGGCCCATTAAGGAACAGGTTCTTGGCCCTTCTCCTTTGAGAGATCAGCCATCTTTCCTCCCCAAGCAGATCATGTCTTGGTAGACTTATTCTCATCCATGGCAGATGGAGGGCTCTGTGGGTGGAGCCCCCAACCCCCCCCCACCCCAGCTTCATAATGAAGCTCATATTTTCTCTTCTTATGGTCCTAATTAATTTGCTTTTCTCTCACTTCCTGGAATTGCACTTCCTAATAAAGATACAATATGTAAGTTTTTGATCTAGGCTCTGCTTTCTAAGTAATGTCAGCTAAACCAGTTAGAAAAGGAGCAGTTATAAAAGGCATCCAGATGATATTTTTGAGAATATCTGCTCACAAACAGGATAGCAGAAATCACCACACCCAGTGACATCACCAGTATTAGGATTACTTGGAATAAAGCACACGTGGGAGAAGTGGTATGAGGATGTACAGTGGATGTAGCATGTGAGCCATATGGGAGCAATGATAAGTGTATTACCAAGCAAAAAAGGGAGTTTATCTGCCTATGCCATAGAAGCCAAACTTGTGAGGCAATTAGTGGTGAAAAGACGAAAAGTTTTATTCAGTAGCTTCATGATCTGGGAGAAAGGCAGACTCCCCATCTCAAAGCTCATCTTCTCCACAAAATCCAGACAACGTCCAATAGGCCTCAGCAAGACCAAAACAAAAGACAAAGCCCAGAGTTCCAGCTCCATTTTATTTATTTATTTTTTAAGATTTTATTTATTTTATTTTTAGACAGAGAGAAGGGAAGGAGAAAGAAAGGGAGAGAAACATCAATGTGTGGTTGCCTTTCATGCGCCCCCTACTTGGGTTCAGTGGCCTGCAACCCAAGCATGTGCCCTGATTGGGGATTGAACCGGTAACCCTTTGGTTCATAGGCTGGCCCTCAGTCCACTGAGCCACACCAGCCAGGGCTCCATTTTAGAGTACCACCTTCTGGATCCTGCAGGCAGCTGCTAAATGGTCATCCAGGTAGCTTAGCTTGTTCCCAGCTGTTGCCCATTTCAGGCTCCCTCCTGGAACCTATGGGCCATGCAGCTGCTAAAGCCACAAGGTTGCATGCTCCCAGGAGAGAGTGTGGGAATGAACACTTGAATGCTTCACCAGGTAAGCAAGAGAAAGAGAGACTGTATCCTGTAGGCCTCCATCTTGGCCAGTGGGTGGAGACTCTCCTGGAGCTCCATCGGCTCCAAATCAGCAGAAGAGTGCCTGCAAGGCACGTACTTGGTTACCTGAGCAACGTTGCCTCACAGTTCCAAGGAAGTGCATCCTGGTGCTGCACTGTGAACCTTGCCATGACCCCTGACAGTTCACCAACACACTGTTTGGCTGTATGCCCTCAGTACCTGAACCTCTGACCCCAAGGAGTATAGCTCGGTGCACAAAGAGCTCCCAGCTCCCAGCTCCCATTCCCATGGCCTGATTCTATCTCCACTGGTGGCCCCTCCTGTTCCCCACCCTCAGACTGCTCCCAGAGCTGCTACAAACCAGAGCCTCCTTGATGGTCTGGACAGACTGTTCATCTATTGGTATCATAGGATTTTAAAGAAGACTTTTTAAACTTTTGTGTTAACTACTTTGAAAGTCCCTATTTAAAAAAAAAAAAAAAAGCAACTCTGGAAGTAATCTGCCAACTAAAAGCAAACTATGGAAGACATAAGATTTTTGACAGCAACTCATAAAATGCACTCGTTCTTAAAACTTCTCACATGCCACACTTATTCCCTTCAGAGTGGCATTCAAAGTCAGGTCTCAGCAAGCTTAAGTAGATAAGTACAATTCTTTTTAAAGGAATCATACACACACTGAAGAAGTTACAGATGCTGACTGTATGTACTGCCAGAGACCAGAAGCAGATTTAGGAGTGGATGTTGTGGGTTAGGAATTAGGGCTACCCTATATATATGGGCTACGGAAAAACTTATTACATGTGTAACTCATACATGATTTGGGCTTTAATGTTCTGTCAAGGAAATGTGGGAGGTTTTTTTTTTTTGTTTTGTTTTTTGTTTGCTTGTTTGATTCTGCAAAGGCCTGTTGGAGCAGGGTTCTGAAGATGTTCAATAGAGATAAAAGACTTCTTAAAATAATACTTAGAAAATACTCAGTAAACTAAGGAAAGGTATCAATGTGATGATTAACTTGCAATATTAGACTTGAGAACTCACCACTTGGCAATGTTCCCTAGAAGGCATAGGGATACTCTCATTACTTAGATACTATGGAGTATTTTAGCATCTTTGAAAATCTATAAAGTATCTTCCCTATGTAGCAAAACAATGAGAGATGCTGCCTTGAAACTGGGCTCCCTAAGAGTAATAGATTCCAGAGTGGTAGACATCTGGTGGCTGTATTTAACTGTCAGAGATAAGCTGAACACAATTACCATAATCGGCAGCAAAACTGAGCAGCAACGATGCCTCTTTGTTGCACAGAGATCTGTGGCAATGAATAATAAATCACTGTATTCTTAAGGGTGAGAAAAATGGACAATCAACCTGGATATTGTTAGACTTGGATAATAATAACCTTAAAAATCAAATGCTGATAAACAGAAGGTGGTAACAGCTGCCAATAGAAATTGAAGTATTTAATCTGGATTCTGATCTATCCAAATTCTAGATTGACCTAAAGTATTCTGCGGTATCATCTTCAGTAGAAAGAATAAATGGTTGACCGTCACAACACCTAATACCAGAAAAGGGGCCTCCATCACGTGTCTTTTTAGATTTTGAAGGTTGTACGTATCACAACAGCTCTTATCTACTTATAGGTGACATGGAGATTTCTACGGATTTGAGTAGGGTTCAGAGAAAGTAAGAGCTCTGTAGCAAATTTCAGGCTGTATTATAAGCTGTTCCGATGTGTGTGCTAAGTATTTCAGCCAACCCAAACCTGCTAGAAGTGGTCTCTGTCTTAGTAGGAGGGTTTTAGTGATGATGCCTGAGGTTCTGAAGCAAGGCCATGTTTCCTGGGACAAGAAACCACTCTATATTTAAGGACAGCTTCTAGTATACAATTGGGACCTGGATGAAGCTAATCAACTGAACTTGGGACATCAAAAGATGATAAAACTGAGACTGCCAATATTTAGCTGGACATTATCAGTTCTATTGTGTCATAAGGCAAGGTAATGCTTGGGCTGTTAAAACAAAATACCACCATAGACTGGAGCAGTTCCTATGGAGTCTCCAAGTGCTGAAGTTCACAGGAGATGGGACCAGAGGCCAGACCCATATATGGAGTATGCACAGTCACTGATGTGCTCCTTAGGCCTTCCCCACCCTCAGGAACACAGCATTGCTCCACAGGAATCTCAGAAGGTAAGAGTTCAGCCCAACACTCACCTGGAAGGCTCAAAAGTGAAGCTTCTTCAGTATGAAGCCCCAGTGGCTGGCCTTATCAGGTCTTCCTCATAGCAATTTCCAGAGAATGGGCCAAAACTGAAGGAGGTCCTCACCCAGTTGGCCACAGCCAAGGTGCAGTTCTGGAGGGACCCCAGTGAAACTCGATGTGGCCAGGCTTGAAGATTTGTGCAGCCCCTCTCCCCACTCCATTAAACCAAGGCTGTAAGAGGCCCCACTGTTGTATGTATATTTAGGAACCAGGAGAGGGGTCGGAGCTTGGACTTTGGTGCATCCTCAGTTGAGGGCAATGACATTAAACCCTCCCATTTGTCAACATCTAAACAGTAGACATTTATTTCTTACTGTTTTGGAAGAAGGAAGGTCCAAAATCAATGTGCTGGCAGATTTAGTTCTTGGTGAAAGCCTTGCTCTTCATTTATGTGGCTGCCTATTTTCTGTGTGTTCACATGGACTTTCCTTAGTGTGAGTAGAGAGAGAAGGAGGGAGAGGGGATGAGAGAGAGAGAGAGAAAGAGAGAGAACACTCGGCTGTCTCTCCTTCTTCCTTTAAGGCTACTAACCCCATTATAAGGGTAGCAACCTCACGACCTCATCTAAACCTAATTATATTCAAAGGCCCCATGTGAATTTGGAGAAGATACAAACATGCAGTTCATAATAGTTCGTTATGTTCAGGCAGAGCCACAGTTCATAACATGGAGGAATAGTATATTTGGGGATTGGATTCATGCCGTTCCAAAAACAGGAATAAATTACAGGAAGTGGTTCTGAATCCCACATTGCCAACCACTACTACATCATTACTTCTCTTTAATTTATAACTATAAATTTATCAGGGATAAACACAAACAAGCTGTTGGAGGAGGAAAAACTCATGCTGGCAATCAGTGTTGGAGCAGCCACAAATACACTGTTAGCACAGTTGAATCCAACCCATGAGTGGCCATAGAGGAATGTGGTAAAGAAAAATAAAATACTCCCAGTGGATAGAGCTGTGAATGCCCTTAGTCATCAGTTTTATATATAGAGAAAAGTGGTCTGACTCGCATATGCATATGAGCTCTTAACAAGTAGCAAATAGTTTTCCTGGTTACTCAGCAAACTGGAAGAAATAAGGTTTAAAGATCAGAGACAAGGTGACCTAGAAAAGAGGTATGAAGATTGACCCATGGTAGTGAACACAAATTGTAGATTTTTGTATCTTAAGGTACTACCTTTAAGAGAATGCCAAATGTAGAGGAGTCTCCTAACAAGAAGATAAGGTTATTATCTTGAGGAAGTCAGAAAATCTTTCTTCTTGGCCATCAGAGTGGTAATGCTCTGTTCCCACACATTGTGATATGGTTGGAAGATATACACAGTCCCGACAGCATGGTCTTCCTCTCACCAAGACTGGTGTAACCACTGCCATCACGGAATATCCAACCTTCCAACAGCAGTGATAGAGATCAACAGTGGGCTTTCTGTGTGTCAACATTCTCCAAAGGGACCAGCCAACAACTACTTGGCATTAGGTTGAATGTGGCATTGAACTTCTATGACTCTAAAAAAAAAAAAAAAGATTAAGGTTATTTTTCATACCAAATCATCTGATATTAACTCTGATCATGATATGCTTTTATCTATGCCAGGAGCGCTGGCACAAGAACAAAGTTCAGAGAACTTACAAAATTTCTGATCTATATGCATAGTATCATATATAATATTGCCTCAGAGGAATAGACCCATTTTATAACAAAGGATGTGTGACAGAAGGTATATGCCCAAAGGTTTCACTGATTTTGCCATGTGGATCCTACCCCACCATAATCCATAAGCTGTTGTGTTCAAAATGTGAAATGGTCTATTAGAGGCTCAGCCATGGCATTCTGTCTGGGACAACTGCCTGCAGCACTGGAACGCTGTTCAAAAGATGTACTAAACACACTACTGATAGAAGGTGCTAGAATAAGTGGATCCAGGAACCAAGTGTGAAAATAAAATTCTACCCTCTACCGTTAAAACCAATGATCCAATTATGCTTTTGGACTCTGAAACCTTAGGCTCTGGCAAGTTCAAAGTTTGTTTTCTATGTTAGGAGGCTAGGGAGCATCTTTAATTTGAGCTTTATTTTGCAACTCCTTCCTGCCTCTTTGGGTTCTTCATTACAGCAGAGCAACAAAGAAAAGAGTAACGGAGCTAGGAAGGGTAATTGGCCTCGGCAACTATGTACAGGTAGGGTTGCTGCTATGAAATGGGGAAGGGAGGATTAAAAGTAGAACCCAGGGAATTCATTAGGCATCACTTAGTTCAACCTTCACTAGAGGAGAAATAGCTGCAGGAGCAGGAGCCATGGCTTAATAAGGAGAAAACAATTAAGGGCTCAGATCCCTTAAAGGAGACTCTGGATGATCCCTCTGAAAGCTGCAATGCTGACTGAGGCAAGAAAACCTAGAATCCTAGTTGTTGTGGCATATTATAAATTTTATGCCTTGTGATCATTTGCAGCAGAGTGCACTACGGCTTGTTTCACTAACTATGTGTCTTCAATCTTTTTAGAGGTTACGTTGAAGGAAGCACTGGCTGAGTGTACGTGTATCTCCTTTTGCAGGGAAGAAGCAAGAACATTTTATTCTCACATAAATGGAAGTCTTATGTTGAAGCATGGGAAATGTATGTAACAGAAGACATGAGCTGGCGCCAAAGGGAGTCTGTACAGAAACTTGTTGGACATCATCAGACACTCTCACTCTGCTTTGCTGGACACTAAGCTCTGGATGGACAGTGATGTCATTCAGGTCCACCTGTTATGTTCTCATCTTTGCTTCCCTGTTGCCTCCAAGATATGATACATCCAAGAATCCCCCATTAATAATTCATACATGACAGCAAGAGAATACAAAGAATTACCATCATTTTGGGTGAATCATTAGAGGGCATAGATAGGATTCTGAATACATATTTCTCCCATTCCTCCCTTCAGGCAGACATTTTAATCAATCATAAATAAAGATCTCAGGAACTGAACAGTCTGCTGTGTAATACACTGTGGTACCAGCTTCCCCTCATCCTGCTTCATTTTCGCTGCCCTTCACTCTACTCCCTGGGACTGCGCTCCCTAAAAAGTGCTCACAAAGGCTCTACTTTTTTTATCCACCAATGCCTAGACAGAGGATTAATTAATGGTTTTCAGATTTGTTGCTACGTGCATCCTAAAAAATGTTTAAAATGTTTATCCTTCACACATTTTTAAATTGGCATCTAAATATTTTTATCATAAGTATAATAGTTGAAGGGTTGTTTATATGGTATATTGTCCCCAAATTTTGCTGAAACATAAATAATATACCTTTATCCTTTAAAGTCATTTGTTGATTACCTTATCATATTTCATTATTTTATAGGTTGATGATAGATAGCATGTGTATGGATTTATATACATGTACATTTACATTTTAAATTTTTGTTTCATGTTCTGTGACCAAAGTCTCTGAGTACTAATTTACTTTTTTAATTTATCATTTCATGTACTAGTTTATAACTCATAATATAACTAAATCATAAAGTATGCTAAACAATGAGAGATGAAGGTATAATTTCATTGGAAATGAATACTTTAATAAGATAAACCATAAGCAGGCATTTCCTATACATTTAATGTAAGATAAATATATATGCTGGTAAAATTTAATTGCCAGGAGAGGTATCATTCTTAACATGAGTTTAAAAATATCAAATATTATAAATAATGAAATAAATACTACTCTAATTGGAATTAAAATTTAATGAAATGAGTTTTAACTATTAAAATTTCAAAGACACAACATATCTGGAAAAAAATCAAAAGATAGTTTTCTCCATGGCTTTTTGTCCAGTGTATCTTAAAATGTGGTGGTCCTAGAAAATACTCCAGTAATAGTTAAAAGATTCTGTGTGCTGAGTTATTTAGTTCTTCAAAGGTATTTTTCTTCCCAATTACTGACCCTTTCTAATGATTCTTATTAAGAACAGTTGAAAACTTATTTGAAAAAATAATGAAAGAAAACTTCCCTAATTTGGCAAAGGGAATAGACATACAAGTCCAGGAAGCACAGAGAATCCCAAACAAGTGAAACCCAAAAAGGACCAAACCAAGACACATCACAATTAAAATGCCAAAGGTCAAAGATAAAGAGAGAATCTGAAAAGCAGCAAGAGGAAAGCAGAGAGTTACCTACAAAGGAGTTCCCATAGGACCATCAGCTGATTTCTCAGAAAAACTTTGCAGGCAAGAAGGGACCTGCAAGAAGTATTCAAAGTGATAAAAAGCAAGGACCTACATCCAAAATTACTCTATCCAGAAAAGCTATCATTTAAAATGGAAGGACAGATAAACTGCTTCCCAGACAAGGTAAAGCTGAAAGAGTTCATCATCACCAAGCCATTATTAAATGAAATACTAAAGGGACTTATTTAAGGAAAAGAAGAAGATCAGTACTATGAACATTAAAAAGGCAACAAATTCACAACTGAATATAAAAAAAAAAAAAAAAAAAAAAAAAAAAAAAAAAAAAAAAAAAAAAAAAAAAAAAAAAAAAAAAAAAAAAAAAAAAAAAAAAAAAAAAAAAAAAAAAAAAAAAAAAAAAAAAAAAAAAAAAAAAAAAAAAAACCACCAAGCAAACAACCAGAACAAGAACAGATTCATAGATATGGATATAATTTGAAGGGTTGTCAGCTGGGAGGAGGAAGGGAGAGAATGGGGGGGAAAGGTGTGGGCATTAAAAAACATAACTGGTAGGTACAAAATAGACAGGGAGATGTTAAGAAAAGTATAGAAAATGAAAATGGAGAAGCCAAAGAGCTTATAGGCACGATCCATGGACATGAACTAAGGTGGGGATTGCTGGAGAGAAGGAGGAAGAAGGCAAAGGGTGAAAAAGTGGAACAAGTCTAATAACATAGTCAATGAAATAACTAAAAAAAGAACCAATAAATAACTACAAAATTAGAATTTAAAGCAAATAAAGAATAGTTGAAAGCATTTTCATATATATATATGAAAAAATTTAGTGGACATTATTTCCTACAACCATTTTTTGTTTTATTTACACAAAATTTTCCCTCAGATGCACCTCAGATTTTCCCTAGATTCTTTAACAAAGATCTAGAGATAGAGTTTGGCACAGTTTTTAAAAGAAATCATCATTTTTATCTTGTATTAGAATGAAAATGATAATTTTATCATGCTATTGCTATTGTAACAAATACCAAAAACTTAGTGACTTTAAAAAGTATGCCATTTATTACTTCACAATTTTTTTTTATTTTAGATTTTTTTGTTTGTTTTGTTTTGAGGTTAGACTTTCAGCAAGCTCTGCTATGCATCGACATGGACTATTACAGTGCCAGAGTTAAGGTTTCAACAGAGCTGTTTTTCTCTAGAGATTCTAGGGTAGAGTCTATTTCTTTCCTTATAAAGATTGTTGGCAGAATTTGTTTTTATGCAATTGTAGGACTGAAGACTGTTGGCTGTCAGCTGAGCTTTGCTTTCAGCTTCTAGAAGCCACCTGCTTCTAGGGTGACTGGATTGTGGCTCTTACATCTCAGAACAAGTAACAGCAAGTTGACTCTCCCCCACTATTTGAAGCTCTCCTATTGCTTTTACAGTCTTTGCATTTCTAATTTACTCTTCCATCTTCCTCCTTCCCTTTAAAGGGCTCTTGACGTTATGTTGTTCCTACCTACACAGTTCAAGATAATCTTCCTATTCTGAGGTTAACCATAAATACTTTTGCAAGGTCTGTATGGCCATGCAATACACACATGCTGAGTAGCAGGGGACAAAGATCATGGGGACTGAAATTCTGTCTGCCACATATGCCCATGACATTCCATCATCACACTTCTTGTACCTTGTTTCATTCTTAAAATAAATACACTCTCTGAATAGGAAAATAGAAATCCAATAACATTATGGAATCCTGATGACTCATGAAAAGAGGATTCCCCTCTGTCTAGTGCCCTGGAGATTTTATTTACTAAAGCAATGGACCATAGTAAGATTAACAATTGGTGCATAATATCTTTCTTTTCATAAAAGAAAGTGGTTATAAAACTATCAAACAGTTTACCAGAAAAAATTATTTTGAGTTAAATATATTTTTTACTAAGGATGGTGGAATTAAATTTCTTAAAACTTTGCCCAGCACAATCTTTCACTATCTTCCAATATTTGGGCATTCTCCCTCCACCTCCAAGCCCCCAGGACCTCTGAATGAAGATATATTTAAGAACAATTTCATTTCCAATTATTCCCAATTTTTGCAGTTCTGACTCTGAGTGCATGAAGCATTATCATTTTCAAGGAAGTTATTAAAACCAGTAAGAACAATCTCTCAAGACAAATATTTTGAAATGGATAGGTCTAAAACCCTTATTACCTGAATCTTGTAGCTATAAACCATAACTGAACAGGCTATCAGATAAAAAGAATTGGTTGAAGTTGCTGGTTAGATAATAAAATAACTAAGGTTACTGAAAGTTTCACCACTGAATAGACACTTTAACTGAGCTGACTAGAGTTGAACTGGATTAAATTAATCCACTGATGTGTTTTACATGTGACGTTTTAACTTCACATTGTAGTACATGTAAGCTAATTTCATTTGAGCTCTCAGAATATGGAATATTTTACAGACAATCAAATTAGCTAAAAGAATTGGCTTAGGAGGCATTGTTTGTTCCTGTTCTAACTTAACCACTGGTCAAGAAACTAGAACATTTGTAATATATAGCTATATAAGGCTAGAAAGATATTTATTTATGGAGTTGATTATAAAAGAAGGATGTATCTGACTATTTAGACTTCCGGCCAAGATGGAGGCATAGGTAGACACACTGTGACTCCTCACAGAACCAAAAGAGGAAAAACAATAATTTAAAAAAACAAAACAGCCAGATATGACAGAAAACTGAACTGAGTGGAAGTCCAACAACCAAGGAGTTAAAGAAGACACGTCCATCCAGACGGGTAAGCGGGGCTGAGCCTGGTGGAGAGTACTCGGCAAGACGCGGTTTGTGGAGCGGTACCAGCAACGAACACTCCAGCTGCCCGGAGAGGCCCGCAGTGGGCGTTCCTGGCCAAAACACGGCAGGCACACTTGGCGAAACCGGGCCTAAGACTGGTGAACTGGGCAGGCCCTCATTCTCGTGCAGATAAACTGGGAGGAAAAGCTGGGGAGCGGAACAGACCACACAGCCCACCAACGCAGGGAAATAAGTCCTCAAACCACCAATTGAATACACCTCTGGGGTTGAGGTGGCAGTGAGAGGAACTCTCGGACTCACAGGAGAGTTCGGTGGGGAGGCCCATAGGGACTTGGAACTGTGCAGGTCTGTCCACTCACCCCGGAGCCAGCAAAGAAGGGCCCAACTTGTTTGTGGGTAGTTGGGGAAGTGCTGAGAACAGAACAAGTGCCATTGTTCTCTCAGGCCCTGCCCCCACAGACAGCGTCACAACACAAGGGTGTGGGTTACCCCACCCTGGTGAACACCTAAGACCCTGCCCCTTAAAATAATGGGCACCCCAAGAAAAAAAAAAATGGCCTAAATGACAGAACACATCAAAGCTCCAGAAAAAATACAACTAAGTGATGAAGAGATAGCCAACCTATCAGATGCACAGTTCAAAGCACTGGTAATCAGGATTCTCACAGGATTCGAAGAAAGATTGTCACAATTACTTGAACAAATGAAGGATAATATAAAGGAAATGAGGGAAAATATGCAGGGAACCAATAGGGATGAGAAGGAAAATGGGACTCAAATCAACGGAGTGGACCAGCAGAAAGAAAAAAAAAACATCCAACCAGAAAATAATGAAAAAACAAGAATTCAAAAAACTGAGGAGAGGCTTAGGAACCTCCAGGACATCTTTAAACATCCCAACACCCGAGTCATAGGGGTGCCAGAAGGAGAAGAGGAAGACCAAGGGATTGAAAACTTATTTGAAAACATAATGAAGCAGAACTTCCCCAAGCTGGTGAAGGGAATAGATTTTCAAGAAGTCCAGGAAGCTCAGAGAGTCCCAAAGAAGTGGACCCAAAGAGGAACACACCAAGGCACATCATAATGACATTACCCAAGATTAGTAAAAGGGAAAGAATCTTAGAAGCAGCGTGAGAAAAGGAGACAGTTACCTACAAAGGAATTCCCATACGACTGTCAGCTGATTTCTCAAAAGAGACCTTGCAGGCAAGAAGGGGTTGGAGAGAAGTATTCCAAGTCATGAAAGGCAAGGACCTACATCCAAGAATACTCTATCCAGCAAAGCTATCATTTAGAATGGAAGGGCAGATAAAGTGCTTCTCAGATAAGGTCAAGTTTAAGGAGTTCATTATCACCCAGCCTTTATGATATGAAATGTTAAAGGGATTTATATAAGGCATGGAGTAATATCAACAGGGGAGTGGTAGCAGGAGAGAGGGGGAAAAGGTACAGAGAATAAGTAGCATAAACGGTAGGTAGAAAACAGACAGGGGGAGGTTAAGAATAGTATAGATGTAGAAGGCAAAGAACTTATGTGTATGACCTATGGACAAAAACTAAAAGGCGGGGAGTGGTGGGTGGGGTGGAGGGGAAGAAAAGGGGGGAAGTGGGACAACTGTAATAGCATAATCAATAAAATATATTAAAAAAAAGAAGGATGTAACATTAACCATCTATTCCCCAAATTATAATGGTTAAATGTTATATTTATTTATTATTAGAACAGATACAACAAGCACTGGATGTTCTTGGACCATAACTGGGCTCCTTTCCTCAGTTGCTTGTTCAGTGGAGAAAGCTATGGTTGGTATCTAGACCCCTTGCCACCACCCAATAGTGGAGCCACTAGACCCATGCATTCTTGAACAATGGAATTATTGTTACTCTGAATTGAGATGTGCTGTAAGTTTAAAATGCACAATGGATTTCAAAATCTTAACTCAAATAAAAAGTTGACAGTATTTTATTAGAACATTTTTACATTGATTATATATTAAATAATAATTTTATTTATATTTGGGTACATAAGGTACATTAAAATTAATTCTATCAGTTTTTATGTCTAATTTTTATTCTAGAAGGTAAAGTTCTTTTGAAACAGAATACAGTTGACATATAATATTATATTAGTTTCAGGTGTACAACATAGTGATATTTCACATTTATATACATTACAAGTGATCACCACAAAGTCCACTATCTATCTATTGCCATACAAAGTTTTGTGGCATTATTCATATTCCCTATGCTGTACTTTACATCTCTGTGATTTATTTATATTATACCTATAAGTTTCTATCTCTTAACCCCCTTAAACTTTTTGCCCATACCCCCACCACTCAACCCTCTGGTATTTATGAGTTTTTCTGTATCTACTGACTGTTAGTTTTGTTTGTTGATTTCTTCAGTTTTTTGGATTCTATACATAAGCAAAATGTTACAGTATTTGTTTTTCTATGACTTATTTCACTTAGCATAATACCCTCTAAGTCTATCCATATTGTTGCAAATGGCAAGAGTCATTCTTTTCTATAGCTGAGAAATAGTCCTATGTGTGAGTGCACATGCACACACACACATATCCACATCTTCTTTACTCATTCATCTATTGATGAGCACCTAGGTTGGCTATTGTACATAACACTATAGTGACGATAGGTACATATATCTTTTTGAATGAATGTTTCATTTTCTTCAGATAAACCTCCAGAAGTGGACTTCCTGGGTCTTCCTTTGTCTCTTGTTATAAAGCCTTTGTTTTAAAGTATATTTTGGCCCTGGTTGATATGGCTCAGTGGATTGGGTGCTGTCTGAGACTACCCACTGAATTTGACAGGGCAGGAGGTGTTTTAGAGGGGTGCTTCCCTGCAGTGGGCAGGGGGGTGTGCTCAGGTAAATGTCAGGGTCGGGTGAATGGTGTTTACGAGGTTAACAGAGTGTCAGATATAAGGTCTGCCAGCGTCAGACCAGCTAGGTCAAAGAAAGGGAGGGGAAAATGGCACCCCCCAGCACCTCTCACTCAGGACAAAGTTTCAACAGATCTCCAGCACACACCCTAAAATTTTTAGTCAATGTATCACCTTCATGTATGAACTAGGTGATTTTCATACTGCTGCCTCCCTGTCAGGACTCAGAAAATGTGCATCCTATGTTTTCTCCAGCCTTTTGGCTCTCCCATAACTAAAACACACTGGTTTTCAAAGCCAGATCTTATGGGGGCTCCACTTCCTGGTTCATATCAACCAGTCTAAGACTTGGACCCTTCACTCTTTGGGGACAACCTCTGCGATTGTGATGTCCCTCCCACTGGTGAGTCACTTCATGAAGTGACTCACCAGTGGGAGAGTAGAGAGTAGGAGAGTAGAGAGTAGGCCAGGCACTGACTTAGTCTCTACCCTTCGTACTCATTTAATGTGGCCTTTACTTTATATCTGTACTTGTAGAAAATCTGTTCTTCTAGTCTTCAGGTTGTTCTATATGTAGTTGCAGTTTTGGTGTCAATGAGAGGAGGTGAGCTCAGGATCTTCCTACTTTGCCATCTTGATCTTGGAGCCAGGAACCTTGCTCTTGAATGTTAATTTTGCTTGCCTGTGGAATGTCATTCCTTGTGGTTGGTGCACTGCTCCTACAAGACATGTGTCTCAGGGTGGGATAACCCCTCATTAGTTTCTTTACAAATCTTACTGTGGCTACTAGAACATTGGTTCATATCATATTTCTATTGGGTAGTGCCATCGAGACCATACTGAGTTCCAAAAAGTCATTTAGTCATGCAACGTATGTGCCTGAAAGTCCTGTTTTATGACAAATGTTCAATCTTGTTAAAAGTCTTTCTCCTGCACCTCTACTGTCCAACAGAAACAGAGGCACACTGATTCTCCATGCTATTTATCACTGTCCCTCAAAGAAAAAGGCTAGCAGTTCAGAGAACTGGTCTCTCATTATCCTCCCTTTCTTCAAGACTCACGTAGAGATTTAAGGGCTCAATTATTATTAGTATAAAGTTTTTCTATAGAGATAGATTTTAGTGATACTAGAAACCAAAATGTTCCTGTGATCAGATCTTCCTAACCGTATGAAGTCTTTAATCTTCACTTTTAATCACAGTACTTGCTTTTCATAAACAAGCTGGCACTTCATCCTTTTTTATTTCCCAAAGCAAAACTACAAGAATAGCCTTTTTTCTACTATGAGTATGTTAGATATGATTTTTAAAATATTAGTACTGTTTTTACTTTCAGCACTGAGTAGAGCTGAATTCTATCTTTGATTAGCATCTGCAGCTTCTTAGACAGAAGGTCAGCCTGGAACCTTGGTTCTGGCCAGGACCATGGACAGCAGCACACACTCAGGCTAGTCTGTATGTTGCTATCCTATACAGTCTGTGCTGTATACAACTGTTACAACTGGGCTTCTGATATTTATCAAGAAGAGAGGGCACAAATTGAGGTAAAATCATAATAGGCTTGTTTCACTAATCTTCTCAGTTACCAGTCAAAATTAGTCTATAAAAAGGAAATGAGTGTCAAGACAATGTCATTTAAAAAGAACCTAAACCCAGGTCAATAGCATATGGTACATTGAAGAGCTGTGATCTATGTATGAGCACAGAAATTGTAACAGGTAAATACTTTACTAATTCAGGGGAAATGTCAGAAAAATATGTGGAAGAACAAGGCAACTTTAAAGACACTGAGGTGGATTGAATGGTGTACCTTAGCAGTGATGTCCAACCTGTGGCCCATGGGCCACATGCAGCCCAGGATGACTATGAATGCAATCCAACACAAAATTATAAATTCACTTAAAACCTTTTTTTCTTTGCTCATCAGTTTTCGTTAGTGTCTGTGTATTTAATGCGTGGCTCAAGACAACTCTTCTTCCAGTGTGGCCCAGAGATACCAAAAGGTTGGACACCACCGAGTCTTAGAGGTACAGACACATATCCAAGATCAAAGCATGGCTAGAGCCAGAATCAGGCACATGCAATAAAAGTGAAACAGAATGATTATTTGTCAGAAAATAAGTGGACAGGTAAACAGGATTATACAAGGAATGAGGCTGATGAAAAGGTGACCTACCATCCAGAACAGAAAAGCAAATGATCAGTAAACCAAACAAACAAATGCAAAGAAGTCATATAGAAGCTGCTATGACAATTAAGGCTGATATATTTTATTTAAAATTCCAAAGAAATTTTCCAGTAACTAAAACTGAAGGAGAAGATAAATCCAATTACCAAATACATATGAGGCACTGTTATGAAGGGGGAATCTTAACAAAGGAAATTATTAGAGAGACAGAATGAAGTGTGGCCAAGTGAAGAGAGGGATTGAGGAAACGTGTGGCTGAAGTGGCAAGTGGGGGTCTTAGGGTAGATCCTGATGCTTAGAGCTGTCTTAGTAGGGAAATTGGTTGTCCTGTAGCTGCAATAGTATCTCAATGCACAACAGTTTAGCAGTGGTTTTATATTTTATGGGATCATGAAAGTATTTGGGGCCTGGGGGTTCCATTAGGTGGGGGGGGTGATATCTTTCTTGGCTTGCAGTTTTTCCTCTTTAGCTCAAAATATACCAGGTGCTCATGCACTCACTGACACTAATCCCTGTGGTGCTCAGGAGAAGAACCTGATTCTGTCATCCATATTCTTGTTCTTCTGCTCCGTGATCAATGTTAGTCATGGAGAAAAGAAACATGTGGCAGACAGAGTAGGTATATCCAACATAAAATCAGAATGGGCAGCAGAATCAGAGTTTAAAGATTAATTATCATTCTATCATAGACTGTTAGGATGGGATGTACAAAAAGGAATTAAAGAGTTCTTTTTTTTTTTTTTCAAATTTGGCACCTTCCTAAGGAAGCAATTATGTCAAAGGAAAATATAAAAATTGAGCCATCAAAATGGCATATTATGCTATAACCAAATATATAATTACATGACAAGGATGGGAGAGACTTTAATGATCATATTTTCTATAGTAAAGGATGGCTTAAGAAAACAGGTTAAAGGCCCACAACCAAGTTAGTGCATTGCATCAGATTCACTTGGAGTCTTTCTTAAAAGAGAGAATGCTGAGCCTACCCTCAGAATTTATGATTTAGTAGTTCTAGGGTGAGGCCCAAGGGTATACATTTCTACCAAGTTTCAGATGATGCCAATTGTGCTGGTCTAGAAACCTGACTTTAAGAATCACTAATCTAGTCAGTGGGACAGTAAAGACTATGATCTAAGTATACATATTTATGTATTCTAAGTGTATTTTTTCATTTTTCCAGACTTTAGAAATGAATATAACTTATCTCAGGAAAGTTCGTTTCATCCAGGGAAATTCTGGGTGGGTATATTTGACAAAACCCAATCTTCCCCCTGTCTGAAGGCTCACTAAGAAGAGGAATGCCTGTCAGTGTCACTCAGAGTGCTTACTGCCTCTCCTGGTGGTGATATAACACTCACTGCACTCCATTCCTGCAATTTCAGGATTGCCATTAAAATAGCATGGATTATAATTCAGCAAGCCCCTATCTAGATGTTCATTCGAATGTGTCACTAACAGGAAATAGAATCTGCTATAAGAAATGATGGGAATGCTGCCAGTCTGTTGAAAATAGGTATCTGCCTGAGACAGACACAAAGAAAGATAACCCTGAATGTAGATTAACTCTGCAACACACACAAATTCTTGGTTCTGTTGGGTTCATTAGAGACATAAATCTACAAAACTGTGAAGCAGGACTGATTATGAACATTTATCTTCTACCAAAATTCATGGTATTGTGAATATGGGCCCTTTGCACTATGTTAAGGTTTTAGGTAGGGTAATATGAAAACTTTTCTCCTGAATGTTATTTGAAATATATGGTCAAAGTTTCCCAACACAAGGTCTAAGTGGTTTTATTGTTACTACTGTCATTAAATATGTATGTGCCTATTTTCATGTGGCGAGATAACAGGTGATAATACAAAACAGGATGCATCCATAACCCATGCCCTTGAGGGTTTCTAAAACAAGAATAATGACAAGCACTGACTCACAGAAAAGAACATAATAAAGTCACTTAAAATATTATTTTTGGCACAGAAAATAAGTGAAAAGTATCTATTTGGTGAAGGAATGAGTTGCAAGGATCAATTTCTCCACTGGGCAGTTAGCTGATGTTTGATTAGTTTCTAGTACACAGGTATTATCTGCCCTCCCTCGTCTTCCAATTAGCCTGATGAGGTTCGAGAGAGTGCGGGGGGTGGGGGGAAGAAAGGAAATAAAATGTTTGGCAAGTGTTAAGTATATATACATAAATTATTTTCAGTTTACTTTTGGTAATGTTATTCTAGATTTGATCTAAAAACTGCTTTGGCCAGGAAATTATTTGGAATCTTTTGAGGTTTTGCCTGAAAGAAAGCCTGACCAAGACAGAACTCATTGTACTAGAATTCCATGGGTTTGAGTCAGAGGAGACATGAATATCAATATCTCCAAATCAAACCTAGTTGCCTCCAATGCTCATCCAGCCGCCACCTGCTGACAGCCTCACAGGTCCCTACACCATGAGAATATTCTAGCAGAGAGTCTCATCTCACTAAAAGTTATTTAGAAGTATACACTAACTTCCTTAGGCCTGGCCAAAACATTAAGAAGACCTGTTAAGAATCAGCCATTTAGACATGGGCATCAGCCCACAAACTGTCAACTCTGTAACGCTGAGGCATAGTTTACCTATTTGCCTTATTTACAATCCAGAAAACTCAATGAATATAGTTTAGAAAATGGTCAGTTTTCTCTCATCCTTCTTATAAGCTGGACCTTGCACAACAATGATATTCCATCATATGGCTTATGAGTCACCCTATGTTCTTTCCCACTCTTATGTCTATAGCTCAGCTCTGCCTTCGTTAATGATTTCAACATCTGCTTAGAATAAGAAAGGTTTGCCTCTTCTCATTCTTACTCTACTGGAGCTTGAGACTTTCCAGACTTTCTGGATGTCGGGAGGGACCACACACACAAGCACCACCACTGCTGCTACTGCTACCACTTCTAGTTCTTCTTCCTTCTCTGCCTTCTCTTCTTTCTCTTTTCCTTTAGCTTCTGTGATTATCATTTATTCTTATATAGACTTTTCACAAACTGATTAGATAACTATCAATATAATTTTAATTATACCTTGTGGTAGAGAGAACCCATATCAATGTGTAGATCAAGATGTATAAAATTAACATTTGAGACCCAGTGTTATCCCAGGTCATGATGCTTCTTTCTGTGATGTATTAGTCAAAGTTATCCAGAGAATAGAACCAATACATGTTTATCATGAGAGATTAGCTCATAGAATTTTATGGTGGCTAACAAGTACCATGATCTGCAGTCTGCTAGTTGGAGACCCAGGAAAACCAATGGTTTAATTCCAATTCAAAGGCCTGAAAACCAGGGACACTGATGGTGTAAACTGTAGCCCAAGGGCAGAATACTGGTGTCCCAGCTCAAACAGGCAGGCAGGAAGCAAATAGTATCTAATTTCTCCTTCCTTCCCCTATTTGTTCTACCCAGGCCCTCAACACATCCCCCAAATTAGTGAGAGCAATCTACTTTACTGATTCCACTGATTCAAATGCTAATCTCATGTATAGATACCCTCAAAGATACTCAGAAATAATGTTTAATCTGGGCACCCATTGGCCCAGGCAAATTCACATATAACATTAACTTTATTTGATTAAGTCTTTCCTTAATCTTGGTATACAAAATGGTAGACTCTACCCAGAAATTTATGCTCTTCTTTTTGGAAGTCATTTGTTGAGCTGAATACCCACCCAGCTTTCTGTAGGCTATACCTGTTAAGAAATTGTTCTAAACAAATTTATAGATGGAAATATAAACCTTAGAAGTAATGGAGATTTTGGAGTTATCAATTTCCATGGCCAAAGTCTAAGAAAGTAGTTAATGATAACAGACTGCCAGACCCCCTAGCTGATTTTGCTTTCCATTTTAGGAACCAGATCAGTCATGATTAATCTATATAAAGGCATAAATTGAGCAACTTCTATTTCTAAGACAAGACAATCAGACACCATAGAAAGTTCAATATTCTCTCTAATTAGAATTTGTAATGGTTTATCATCTAAACCAGCAGATATAACTGACATGATAGATAATCAGCTAAAACTACTACTACAGTCAAAATTTCTCAGGTTTTATTATTAAGAAAATGCAAAGTATTTTTTAGTGATGAAAGTTATTTTTTTAGACCAATGAAGGAATTTCTTATAGAGGTAGAACATTCTGTTCGTTCCATCACTGCATTTATTCTTGTAGCGTTAGAGTTATTAAGTGAAACATCTTCACAGAACAGATTGTTTGTTTTTCAAATAACTAAGGCAGAAAGAGATATTTAATGAATTACTAAAGCATTTGACCTTGAGAAACTGACCAAAATATCTGGTTCTTTGGTTCTCTACTTGATGTCTCAGTAACTTTTTAGAGCTGGATTTTGCATCCCCTTAGCAAACTGATTTTGCAACGTTGTTTTTCTTTGTATATAATATATTATTTGACTGCTGAGAAACCTGTTGGAAAAGGGGAAAAATGAACATCTGAGTGCGTAGCCTCTGCAATCATTATAGATGCTCAGTGGGTATTTTAGGGTCCTTTAATTGAAAACAAATTATGTAAATCCATTTATGTGTGATGAAAATTTATGACAATAAAGAATAAAGAACCAGACACATCAGCAGAGTTGAAAGTTAACTTCTAAGACATTAAACAATGTTCTTAGGTCTGTAGCTTCTTGTTCTTTGTCCCAGAAATTTATTTTCTAGACAATTACCTCTATGGGGAACAC
Source organism: Micronycteris hirsuta (assembly GCA_004026765.1). Taxonomy (NCBI): domain Eukaryota; kingdom Metazoa; phylum Chordata; class Mammalia; order Chiroptera; family Phyllostomidae; genus Micronycteris; species Micronycteris hirsuta. The sequence continues at coordinate 20,632 of PVJI01004307.1, forward strand.
CCAGGGCTAGAGGGAACAATTTTACAGAATCTTACTGTTATTGAGTCAGCACTGCTAGCTATTAAATAACAGGTGACAGGCCATGATTTATAGGTGGAAGTCACATTGTGCAGTCATCCTGTAGAGGCCTTGGCCCTCAGGAAAGAAAGGCAAATATGGTACATCAATTACTATAAAACTAAAGCATCTTGCTTCTTTTCTTAGTCCAAATGTGCTTACCTATTAAGTTATAAAAAATATAACCCACAAGTCAAGATAGAGAATCCCAAGTGTACACCTACTCTACATGCACGTTAAGATCTTTCAGTTCTTCTATCACCTTTTACTTGCTCATCACACATCTACGACAGAAAAGGACAACATATGTTGCCCTTTCTCACATAAGTCGCTTGGCATTCCTAAGTGATGTTCACGGCAATGAGCTACAAGGAACTTGGGGCTAATGTTTTAACTGAATGGACAAATCCCAGATGTTCATTTAAAGAATGAGCATGGCTGTTTGAGATTTATTTTTGGTTTTGTTTCTAGTTGGTATTAATTTTGATTTGGTATTTGGTATATTTTTATTTTCTAGGAATACCGGATATGTTCAATGTTTTGTATAATTGTTTAAGCTCAACAGTTCTTTGGGTATTATTATAAACATAGGCTGGTAGATTAATTTTCTAGAAAATCAGATACTACCCTCAACCAGGGAGCTTTTGAAATTATAAGTGCTTTTGGTTTTGGAGGATGACATTGGAATTTGTGGAGTGAATTTCAGGAACACAACTCACAGGACAATTCTTCACAAAGAAGATTGTTCCCCACAAATGCCTACAGCACCACTGTTGAGAAACAATACCCGAGGTACAACCCCTCTGAGGAAAGAAAACACAATTTACTTCCAGCCTTCATATCACTAGCAGGCTCCATTTCATTATACAGCATGAGGGTTCATTCTATCCTGTAACTGGAAACCCATTGTCTTGGGGCAAAGTAAAATAAAACAAAGCCGATTACTTGCAGATTCCTCAGAGATTTCATTGGCCACCAGATGTATACTCCAAGCCATAGGTGTCGAAAAACTACCCCAGTTCAAATTTAAAGATTCTCTCCTTCAATTTTATGCTGTATCTCCTCATATGATTTGGCAACATTGAGGAATTATGAGGGAACATTACAAGGAAAGCTTGTAGATTTCATCCTTTGTGCGAAGAAGTTGCTTCCTCCTTTCTATGGTTAGTTCTTGCCATTGGATGACCTTCAGCATCCATCAATAATAGGTAACAGGATGCTATTAGATATTTTTCAGACTTTTTGCTGTTCAGATATGTTATAAATTCATTATACATTCCCTATGAGGGAATGAACAAAAAGTAGAAAATTTCAATTTTGCTGTTCAAGCTAATTTTTTTTTAGTAATATCCAATAAATATAAGTATTCATATGAAATCAACATTCACTAACTGTTCACCTCAAGGTCTAGCAGGGATAGCCCCCATCCCTTGGCTGTGCCTCTGTGCTGCCTTTGGAATCTAAGCACAGTCTGCTGGTTTTGGTGTGGACAAGTCTTTCATTTTTCTTTTTACCTTTAGTCCAGCAGACCCATTTCAGAAATTTCAGATGGGATTAACCAAGAAATCATAAGTATAGACTTCAAAGTCTAAGAAGCCAACAAAATATCGGGTGTTTTTTCAATCCACTTTTTAGGCATAGAGAGCCCCATCTATTTTCTCAATATTTCTTAGGAAACCCCTATCTAAAATAATAATTTTATGACTTCATGTTTAAAGCTCCTATTCTCTCAGTCTCTTAAATGTCATTCATGGTGATTTTTTTTTATTATAAACAGCAGAGCTATTGCAATACTAGATCCTAGAGAAGTTTCTTGCCTTTAGAATGTTTCCTGGCTACTTAAGATTTTGAACTGGCATGGTCCATCCAAAGTGAGTTTGCTTCATCCTGAGATTCAATTCATCCTAAACTGTTGGTATGTCAATTTACTCTTCTGAAAGTTCCAAGTTACAGAAAGTATTACATTAATTTTGATACATTTTGGCTTTAAAAAAAGTCATATATTTTTAATTTTGGGAGAAATACCTTTCAAAACTGTTTTATTACAACATAGCAAATAACCAAATTCACTTTAAAATACATCTATTACATAATAATTCACCACCCTGTTGTATACTATTAGTGATGATAAACACAGTACCAAGTGGTACTTCCATAACACTCCTTTCCTTGGTGTCACACACAAACTATACCCCTTTATAGAAAAGGCATGTGGCTATTAGAACCTTACATTATTTTCATCTCTAAAATATTTCTAATTTGCAGATAAAAGATGAAAAATGAAAAATGATGCATATATTTGAAGTCTAAAATAAATTCTGCCTCTTTTGATATTGAAAATGAACTGAATTATTTGGTGAAATTTTTCTACTGTTTCTGTGTGACGGTGCATATCAGGAGATGTGTGTCCCGAGGAGGCTGCCCTGGACTGCCCCACACATTTCGGGCCTGCTCATCCATTTGATACCATTTCAGTTTACTCTAATTTTAGGTTTCCAGTGTTTCAAGAAAAAGTAGATTTTGGCAGCTCCAAATGCAAAAGTGAATTTTGTGGACTACCTATTAATGCCAGGATGAGCTAGTTCACACTCTAGCTGTTGCCAAATCTTAGAGGGGCAGAAAACGAGATTTTTTTTTTCTCATTGTAGATCCAGGTTGACACAGGCTTCATTTCAACACAGACTTCCATCACTTGGGAAAGGGGAACAAAACTTAAATTGCCTCACAGTGTCAATTAAATGGCTCTCTTTGGAGGAGAATGTAGGCCATTTCTGGTACTTTTGCTGACATTTCGTTGGCCAAAGTACGGCCATACCTAACTTCAAAGGGTGTTGGCAAGTACAGCACTACACAAGGCCAGAAATGGAAAAATGAGAATATTTGTAGACCCCTGATGGCTAACTCCCCACCCAATACTTTACCTCCCAAACCTAGCTCTTAGCCCCCAATGCCTTGCAATACTTCTGAGGGCAATATTTTCCTGGTTTCTTTTTCGGTCAAGTCCTATCACACAGGGAGGATAACATATCTACAGAACATACATATTAAGACTCATTTACAGACACAGTATGAGTTTTATGTATATTAGCTCAATCAAAGAATAAATGCTTAGTATCATATTACTCACAGTTCAATTTTTCATTGCTTCCCATTTACAAGCTTATGGCAATGAGGAAGTATATATAGGACTCTATTCAAGATATTATGATAACTGAAAAAAAAACAACAAAAAACAACTTTTTTCAGGTTGTCTTTATACTCTTCCTGGAATCTTTTATATTCCAAACTCCTTATAATTATTCATTTTAATCAGATAGTTAGTGATTTCTTCATGATCCCTCTCACCTGTGCTTGCAAACTCAACTGGTACTGGTTTTCCTTGTAATTTTCCTCCTGTTCTCCAAATCGTCTCCTCTAAACTATTTCAAAATAGTGACACTTTTCTATACTAAATACAGCTTGCCTCAGGGGAAAAAGAAACTAAAATGTTGCAACTCCCTTATGGAAGCTGCAAAGATTGTTCGAAATGCTCTCTACTGCTCCGGGCTACAGGCATTGCACCAGTTCTTTCATGTTTGTTTGACAGTCTGACAGCAGGAATCACTGCAAGAAAAGGAAGAAAGTAAAATAACAAGGAGATTGATGTCAAATTATTTTCCACAAAAGAGCCCCAAATAAGAGTATTACTTTATCATCTAATGCTGTAGAATTTAAAAATTTGTCTGTGCCAAACCTTTGACAACCTCGGAATATGGTCTTCTCCCAATTAGTGTGTCTCATCAATATATTTTGTGGAATCGCTTGTCCTGGGCTGGACTCTCAGGAACCACCCACAGTTGTTGCCACAGACTTTAAACTCCCTTCCTAGTTTCCAGGTTGTCTCTAATCCAATGCATCCTGCTGATAATTATTAATTTGCTTAACACTTGTAGCAGAGTAATTATTGAGATGTTAAATTTGCTTTATTCTCCCTACTACTGGAGATGAGAAATTAGAGGTAGATTTTATGTCCAACCACAAAAGCCTTTATTTGTGAGTCTGGGGTGTTAGGTTAGCAATCTATTTCTGTGAGGCAGGACCATAAGCGTATATTTGGAGAAATCCAGAGCACATTCCATCATATCCAGGTTTTGGTGAGAATAAATTAATTGGGGGGAGGAGTTAATGCTTAGGGAGTATTAATGTGAAGAAAGCAGAACTAGCTCCATAATGAAGCAGATGTAATTAGCTCCAGCAAGATAGTGGAGGGGTCAGAGTTGACAGGTTTTTAGAGTGGCAGGAGACTGTGTCCCATTCCCACACTGTGCCCCAAATGACAAAAGGATCCATCATGGAATAACCAAGATCTCAATCCAATAATCCAAGAGCCATGGTGTTGAAGAAACAGAGAAAGTACATGCCATTATACTTGGAACAAGAGGCTTTGAAGGCTGCTTTGAAAGGACCACATGGGCATGAAAAAGAACATTAACAGGAACTCCAACATTGGACTAAAGACTAGAAGCTTCCTTCCCATGATGTAATTTTTGCATGAATCTCAGGGATACTGTAACCATGAAGAAATTTATTTATTTATTTTTAATCCTCACCTGATGGTATGTTGGTGGGGTGAGGGGGGAGAGAGAGGGAGAAACATCTATGTGAAACAGAAATATTAATTGGTGACCTCCCTCAAGCACTCTGACTGGGAATTGAACCCACAGCCTTTTGGTGTACAGGACAATGCTCTAATCAATTGAGCCACCTGGCCAGGGAGAATCTTCAGATGACCTTTCCTCCTTTCTTTCCTTATGATTCAAACTGGCCTCATCCAGCACCCTGACTCACTTGCCTCCTCCCTTGCATATCCATTCCCTTATTGATTAAGACTTCAGGACAATGAGGTTCTGGTGGGCATCAAATAATTTTGTCAACAAAGCCTCAGGTCTGTTGAACCCAGAGACAAAGTTTCAGTCAAACTAGAGATACCATCTAGGCCTCAGTTGTGGTTGGCTCCAGGCCCACAAAGCAGAAACCAGACTAAGCGATGCCATGTCTGACTGACATCGGGACCAGGTACACTGATCAGCTAGCCCCTATCCTAGTGCCGACCAATCAACAGAGACCATGACTCTAACTCCTTTAGTCACCATGATTAATGGCTTTTCCCCATATAAACTATTGCCTGGAAGCCACTGGGGAATGAGGTCTTTGAGCATCAGCTCACCTGTGTCCAGTCCTGGGCCACTTACTAAAAATAAACCTTTACTTTCTTTGCTGCAAATTTCTGTTTATGTCTTAGTGGGCTTTGATGTGCACAAGCAAATGAAGGAACCTCTTTAGTCTGGTAACAATACTACCCCCACCCAAATTATATATATAATAATACACAAACATGCATGAATGTACACATATGAATGTGTGTACATATATGTATATACACATATGGATATATGTATATATACCACCACAATACTTCCCTCACCAAAATTATACATATATAATTTTTATATATAATTTTTATACATGTATGTGTGTGTGTATCTGTGTATATATATTTAGAGAGAGAGAGAGTGCTTGATATAGTGTTTTTGCCATCTCTGGTAGATAGAGATGAAGTCTGATTTATCTGATTTAGAAAATACTATTAGGGAAAGTTTTCCTCATTTGGATGCCATACAATAAATTCATAGCCATTGCATACTGTTTTCAGAGTTATACTCTCGTCCTTAGAAACTCTCACAGACTTAGAGAACTTGCTATATTAAATCTAAGCCCTGTAGGTGAGTGTTCAGAGATCTCTATAGTTGGTTTCCATCTTAGCTTTTAAAATTAATTTCCTCCTTCCAAATATTCACTCTCCTGTTCTAGTCGACCTTGCCTCTTTACAGCAGCCCTGTGGGCCATTATTTACTCACTCCTTGAACTCTGCAGTTCTTTGTCCCCATGCAATTCCACACACAAAATAAATCCCTTTACTTATACAGGCTAAAATTATTTGTAGTTACTTCATTTGGTTAGTGTTCCTAATGAGATGAAAAGCTCCTTGGGGCAAGAAGCATGCCTTATAGCTCTGTTATTCTCATGGTGTCTAGCAAGTGGTTACACACAAAATAAATACTCTTTAATTAATTGCATTGTCTATACGTGCTTCTCATATGGAGTTGTGACTGGTTTGAGTATCTCATTCAGTATGAAACCTGCCATTCAGGATAATAAATTGACAAAAAAAAGTCATGGTAGAGAAGTACAAAGATGATTGGTGGTTTCAACTGCAGAACACAAGTTAACTGATGTAGCTCTGGAAAGTGCCAATTGCTGTGCTCGGTGGTGGACATGGTTTTACCTGTTCTGAATAACAACTGAAGCCCAAAAAGGAGACCAAAAATTCAAATCCCCTAATGATAAGATATAAACTATTAGATACCAAGACTTTGTTTTCTCTCAGTGCTATCCTAGTAATTACTAACTTAAGGGAAATAAACTAGATATAACTAGAGGTACTATAGAAAGAAAAAAAAGACCAGGGACAATACCAATCTATTATTTGGTTCATTATTTCATTTGGGAAAAGACGATAGGTATAGTAGTCTCCTTTACATTGCAGATGTTAAACCAGAGAACTATTATTATTTACTGATCTTATTTTGGTGTAGGATACTAAGGACATCTGTAAACTGAAAGACTGCTAATATCTAGCAATGTCTGAAGTTTGAGTAATTGCCTTTCAAATATGCCCTAAAAAGCAGAACCAGAAATCTGACTTTGTCTTTCAAAAGACAGAAGTATTTAAAAGATGAAATCATGTAACTGATCATTGTCTTGATGTGGCAATTTAATCTGTATTAAAATACAGACAAGAAAAATTTGTGTTGCTTTGAAGCTGCTTGTGCTTTACCCACTGTATCAGAGGGATTCTGTGAGAATGACTGGCTTGCACATGCCTCCCATTTCTTCTAACCTTTCTTGTTATGAAAGGCATAAGACAAGAACAGTCATTGGCTGGGGAATTGAAGTTCTCCCATAAAAGATGAGTATGTTGACAGAAATACCATCAGTTCCCCTGCTTGTGGGTCAAATATTCCTTAAACTTACTTGTGCCAAGGGACCACACGGCCACCCTCAGACAAGGACAGCTAATATTACGTGCACTGGGAATCGGACCTGTAGAAAAGTGTGGAAAAGACTGTGCCAAAGAACAGCAGTGCCTCCCTCCGACACAGAGAATCAGGGCTAACTGTGTTTCCAACACCAAATGAACTGTATTTTCGACTTTCCTGCCTGACATTTACCAGAGGAAAAAAAATATGTAAGTAATGAGGCAAAAGGGCAGGATGAGCTGAGTATGTATTTTCCCACTATATTAAGAGATGTGCCTAGCCAAAATTGCACTTAGAATTAAAATTTTTAAATGAATTAAATGAATCTGTTTCACATTTGTCAGAACATTCACCACAAATTTAACAATTCTCAGTGTACACACATGTGGTTGATATTTTTTATGTTTTGCTCTGACAATTCTGTCCACCTGTTTTCACTCTATTATGCTGCACATTATTTTGGGTTGATATGTAAACAGCAGCATCTGTCTGTCTCCTCTAACTATGTTATTTTCTTAATAAAAATAGTTGTTTTCATGATCAACTATTTAATATTTGCTAGGCACAGGGTTAGTGTTTTTACATGCATTAGTTTATCATTTAATCCTTTAAAAAATCCTACACAATAAGTATTCTCACCATTATTTTATCAAGATAAAGAAATTCTGCAAGGCCATGTTGCACATTAAGTGGTGAAACTAGTTTCTGCCTCACAAAATCAAATCTTTCTTCCTTTATAGACTTTCCTTCAACCCCCACACAGGTTCTGCTCCCTCCGAGTTCTCAGTGACATCCTGAGTTTGCTTTCACATGTGAACAAAACAACAGGTAGAGAAGCATTAAGGAAGCATCATTAATGTGGCTGTGAGTGTATAAGTAGATATACCATCACATCTGTCACTTGGCTCTGGAGTAACACACAGACACACACGTGCACACATATTTGCACTGTACATTTTGTCCTTAAGCATGCAGAGCATGATTCCTGATCATGCACAATGAATTGAACCAGATATTTATTATTTATTTACTTACTTACTTACAGTCAGGAAGTCACCTGTTTATGACATCCAAGAGGGAATATGCAACCCAAAGTGCATCAGACTTTAATCCCAAATCTATGAATATTGTTTGGGGTTGAATAGATCTTGAATTTTCTAGCTTTTCATATTCAAAATTCTAACTCTCCTTTTGGGATGTCCTTGTCCTGAAGTGGATAGTGTAACAAGGAGTAGTGCAGGTTGTCAGGGATTTAATTATAATCTAATAAAAACCGTTATTTACAGTCAAAAGGCACCACTGTAGTCTGGCATGGCTCCAAGAACTTAGACTTTCTTAATGCTGTGTCTCTCACACATGCACACAAACTCTCTCCCAGCACCTGTATAAGGTACTTAAAATGTCATTACCGTGTGTAATTACACAGACAATCTAATTACCACTGTTAAGGAATCAGATTGGTACATTCAATTTGTACATGGTGACCATATTAGCTATACAAATGATAACTGGAGAAGCATACATAGTGGGTGACAGTGTTCCTCTGTAAAAAGCTCTGAAGCACAATTATAAATATAAAAGTAATAAGAAACAATAAGAATACATGCATTTCACTGAAGTAATGGCATTTTACAAGCTGTAGTTGGGAGTTTCTTCAGCTACAAAAGGTAGGATAAAATTATTCTCAAATTTAAAAAAGCTCATTCAACATATTGGAATAAACACGAAAAATATAATCATTTTTAGTAGAGGTGTATTATACTTTCATGTTCACTGTGCAGACTTGACTTACGTTGCATAACAAAATGGGAGAACCCTCCACGTACACTGAGATTCCAAGTGAATGTTGGAATCAGTGAAACAGACGCTTCCAAAGCTCTGTCACATTCCTCACAGCGGTTCCATGAGTTACACTAAATTATGATCCTTTTTCTTGTAGATGGAGGGGTGATAAATGCGGAACTGTCTTCCAGCTTATTATATGGTCAGCAGCAGTGAAAGGAATGGAAAATGACAGGGAAAAATAACATAATCTGATCAGTAAGTGACACATAAAGACTTCAGAGGCTCTGCTTTGTATGACAACCTCTGCCCTCCTGGGATCCACCTTGAAAATGACTGACTGTTGTCAGAGATAAGTTCAGTTGTGTGAAGGACAGAGAACATCCGATTTTAGACCCTAACTAGGTTTCATCCACACTGCTTGCCAGATGAAGTAAATGCATCTGTATCATGGAACCTTGCTATAAACTAAATTACCATACCACCTGGGAAAAATGGACAAGTTTTCTAATTGAGTTATAACTCCTTCATGGATAGAGTTTGTAACAGCTTTACTTCTTCAAATATCTGCAAATATTCACAAGTCTATAGGACATAGATACATACAAAAATTCTCTGCTGGATTTTTATACATGAATTGTATGAGAATATAAATAATTATATATTTTATCTCATGAAGAGTTCCTAGGCCAGACACTGGCAATAACTTGACTTTTCAAAATTGAAATAAGTGTAAATACTGAAATTACACTGCCTGAATTCAACACCAATTGGCTTATTATCCCAAGCTTCTTGGAGACCCTGTTTGGTTCTCCTGTAGTGTCCTTCACTGGTGAGACCTGCTCTATTTAAAACTCTCTCTTCCCTTTTTCTCATGACATATTTTTTCTCAGAGTTCTCTGTCTTCAAATCATTATTTTCAGTTTTCTTTATCGACTCTATACTTCTCTCTTCTCACATCTTCCTGACCAATTTTATACACCTCTATAGCTTTAACATTTATGCGTAAACTGCTGTCCACCTCATGCTCAAAAAAGATGTGTAACTGCTTGCTAGGCAGATCTCCCTGATTTTCCAGATCTAGGTAAAATACAGAAAACACTGAATTAATTGTTTTCCTGTCCCAAACTACATTTTCCTATTAATCCAAATCTTGATTCTTTACATCACCATTTTTCCGAAAGTATAGTCCAGACTCCACCTTTTCCCACCTTCCTCCAATCTAAGTTTCTGCAGTCCACACTGCTTCCTTCTTTACATCCCATTGCTGTTGCCGGGGTGCAGGACTCCGGCATTGCCCTAATGATCCCCGCGGTAGCCTAACTGATCTTCCTACTTCCAATTTTGGATTACCATCTTATGGTATTCATTAACAGTTGTAAATCTGAGCATGTCACTTTCCTGCTTAAAACCCATTAGTGTTCCATCTCACACAAGGCAAAATGCAAACTGTGGCTCACTGGTTTCTTTCTTGACTTTCTCACTCAACAATCTGCTACCTCTCCATAAATCATATCTTGCATTTCACCAACAATGTATATGCTTTTTCTCAAATATTGAAAATGTTTAATTTCTTATCTGCTTTGCAAACTCATCTCTATCCTTTAAATTTTGGTGTGTGGGGCAATGCTCCAACCAAGTGAGCCACACCAGTCAGGGCTTTTATCCTTTAAATTTTGAAACAAATATTGCTCTTGTAAAAAAAAATGTGATGCCGTCTTTCAAACTTCCATGTGTGTTCCTCTGTGCTTCCATAGGACTGCCTGCAGACATTTATTATGGAACTTATCACACCATATTCTGATCATTTATTTATCAATAGATTATAAGATCCTTAAGGCAAGGGTTCATTTCTTACCCATTTCTTCATCTTCCTAACTTAGCATAGGATCCACATATGGCAGGGCTCAATTACTACTTGATGGATAAATAAATACATATCGGTTGCTCCAATATTGTTATTGATTGCTAGTATATCATTAGACGGTTATTCAAAGGTCTGTCATGTCCTTTCTGGTAGTTGTGCTGACTAAGCAGTAATTATTTTCATTTATTTTCCTTTAGGAAGGATAGAAAGGGAAAGGGAAGTGCAGCAAATGCCATGTTTTTATTTGATTCCATTTTTCTAATGGTCTTCCTCCCGTAATGTTTGTTGAGAACTCCCTTCATATAATAGACAGGGTGCATAAAGCTGCACAGAAAAAGCTATATGACAATATGTGAGATAATTTATGCACAAAAATGTACTCTGACAAGTTAGTATGTGGCAAATATTACAATAATATAAAAACTTAAGAGCTATAGGACTTTAGAAAAAGAGGACATGGGATCCACTCTGAGGAGGTCAGGAATGTGCTCATACCTGTGGTGACATTGAAGTTGGACTTTGACTCTCTCAATAAAGTTTCCTTACATGGGGACAGATGGAAAGGTTTTCCAGGAAAGCCCATAATGTGGGGGGAAAAGAGAAAACAGGGTAAAAATGTTCATTAGTGAATCTGAAATAATATACTCTCAACTAGGTATTTGTTAACTAAACGAAATAGTAGACTCCAAAGCCAGGAAAGCTATGAGGGCTAAGATTGTGAAGACCTTTGATGCAGCCTGGACTGGAGTTTCTGAGGACATGTAATTTACAAACAGGAAAACGACACCATAAACCTACCTTCTATGACTTTAACATACTAGTTGTTTATAATGTATTTAAAAGTTAAAATAAATGATAAACTATTACATTAGTTAAGATATAAAGTTAAAACATCTTTATTAATGTGGTTTCTTAGGTATACAGACAAATTAATTTATTCAATACAGACATAGGACATTGGTTTTTAAAAATACTTATTTGCATAAGATTTAAAGAAATGTAAGTTCTTTCCTTGTTCCTGTCCCAGAGTCAGAATTAAATATATGATAGCTCTCCAAAGTTTATTGAAACTATGAATATAGTAATATCTATTGTACCTCATAGTTCTGCGTTTTTCCTGATAATCACTTATTACAGAGTAGCATGCCTACAGTGAAAAAAATCCTTATCACTGGGTAGTGGTTAACACAGAGTTCTCCACAAATAAAATACAACAGTTTTAATTACACTATTTGATTAAGTTCAACATTTTTTCTTTTAACCAATTTGCCTCATTGGTTAAAGGTTTCTCTTTGTCTTTATAAGTAACAAAAGTGCATGTGGAATATCATCGATAGCTTGGATTTACAGAGTTCTGCCATATTTCAGTTCCATGACCTTGGACAGGTCAGTTAGCTCGATGTCTGGGGTATACGAGTTTTTCAACCAACTTTAACACCAGTATCATTCCTCTATCTAAGCATTTTCCTGTACGCTGTGTGAAAATTTTAACATTTGATTAGGCATATATGTCTAGACAAAATGTAAATTTAACTTTTAAGCCTTTTGTTAGTCACAATTGAAAAATGACTAAAAACCATGAATGAATTATAAGATCTCATATTTTTCCTCAAAATATTCTTAAATTGAGAGATTTGCTATACACTTAACAGAAGCCACAGCATATTTAAATTTCCCTCCCCATAACCTCTTAACAATGCAAAAGTTAATGTTACATTTCTCAAGAACAGAAACTGTAAATTTCATAAGAGGATTAAAAGAATGAATACCTGTAAAGTGCTTAGAATAGTGACAGGTACGAAGAAAACACTGGAGAAATATTTGCTATTATTATCGTCTTTACTAATATGAAACAATCCATATTCCTCCATAAGCTTCAGAGAAATCAATCATTCCACTGTTATTACGTATAGGTTAAAATATTCCTGAAGTCAGTTCTGGGTCAGAGTCCAGACTGTAAAAACTGTTTGGAGATATGATATACTAGTCATATTCAAGTTAAACTAGCCTTGATATAAGCTGTGGAGCAGGTTTCTTAAAGTGAAATAAAAGTAAATATAGGCCAATGGTGTCAGTGACTTCATTGAAAAGACAAAGGAAGCCAATCCAGAAAAAAATAAGTACAACCTTTTCACATATCTCTTCCTTGCTATCTTTGTTCTTAGTGTTGTGTTTTATTTTCTCTCCAACCAAAGGAAATCCTTGAATTCTTGAATTCAGAAATTTCAGAAATCCTGATTGTTACGGGCTGTATTGTATTACCCTAAAATTCATATGTTGGAATTCCAACCCCATGCTTCAGAATGTGACTCTATCTGGAGACAGGGCCTTGAAAGAGGTAATTATGGCTAAAAGAAGTCATTTGAGTGGGCCCTAAACCCATATGACTTCTCTTCTAATAAGAGATTAGGACACAGGCATGCCTAGAAGAATGACAATGTAAAGACACTGGGAGAAGGCAGCCAGCTGCAAGCCAAAAAGAGAGGCCTTAGAATAAGCAACCCTGTCCAATCTTGACCTCTGAGTTCTGGCTTCCAGAGCTATGAAGGAATAAAGTTCTGCTGTTTAAGCCTGATCTGGGATATTTTGTCACGGTGACCCTAACAAATTAATATACTGATCTAATAATGTTTTGAATTAAGATATTTATTATTTCTACTGGAATAATTAGAAGCCTCACTAGAAATTAGATAAAAGAGAAAAACTGTTAAGAAACTTCAGAGCTACGTTGAGTCAATAAAAATAACTACAATCAATATAGCTTTATGCTAAAAACTGATACAGACTCAGATAAGCTCAGATAAGTAACTTGTCCAATGTCACACAGCTAGGGAGTGGATCAAATGGAGGTGGTTTTATTCCAGAGTCCATGATGTTAATGAAGACAAAAAGAAGTATTCTAATCAGCTTTAGGTTTAGAGGGAATCAGAGGTTGCTACAAAGAGAAAAGTAAATTCTTGGAAAGAATATTTCAAAATCCAAAAGAAAAAGTGAAGAGTGTGTAATTACAAACAAGCAAAAAAATTAAGATAGGTTATTAAAGAAACATATTTGGATTCCATGCAACTTACAAGAAAATCAACTGACAGGAAAGAAAGATTGCGTGGGTGTTAGGCATGGGGCATATGAAAACAAAATCTTACCTCATGTTATGATGACCTAATGACAAAGGGGCGATGCAAGCCATACTGTGAAAAGTTTCTGCCTGGGATTCTAACCAACCAGAGCAAAGGTATTGGGTCAAAAAGGAGCAGGGTCAAAAGGGAAAAAAGTGGGGTTTGAGGGTTTTATAAGAAAATGTAAACTCAAGTATGTGTGTTTGAAAATTTCCAAACAGTGCAGACCTGGAGATTGTGTCGATTGTGATCATATCAGTGCCTCTGTGCTCAGCCCATGGGGCAAGTTCAGCCTTCCAAAGTCATGGCAATGACAAGTGATCAGTTTAAATAGAAGTATCTTAGATCTCTGTAGTTCCAGTCCCAATATTTCTTACACAGGGAGCCAGGAGATGTGTTTATTGTTCTTTTCATGCAGCAATATGGACTAGGGCTGGAGCAAGTGGAGCCACATGAGATAATCTGGTTGTAATTCCACTTGAATTATAGAACTCAATAAGAATGATTGCTATTCAGGAATATACACAAAGATGACTTGTAAAAACTGGGGAGAAAATAAGTAAAGCTTAATTGCCATACATAGAAGCAAAATGGGTATATTTGTATGTGCATATATGTGCACATAATATATATATATATATATATATATATATATATATATATATATATATATATGCACCTATGCAATTTACTCAGTTCATATGAATGTGTTTTGGATATACTTAATTAAAACATTTAAAATGATCAAATAAAGTTTTATTATCCCATGATTATTTCAGATATTTTCATGAAGATTTTAACCAACTTATTTTTAAATTTTGATCCTATTGTACCCAAAAATCATATTTTTCTTTATGAGCCCTGTGAACAGGGAAGTGTATACCTAAAAATAAGTGTGTTGTTACTTCATGGTTCCAAAACCATTGAGCCCTAGAGAATTTGTCTGTCGCTTTCTGCTTAGCCTTCAGCATCATTAATAACCTCTCAACACATCATTTCTGTCCTTACACCGTCTTTTATCTCCTTATTTCAAACATACAGCAAGCATTCATTTTCCACAACAGCTTGGTGAAAGCAAGCATTATTATCCACAATATTATAAATGAGCAAGGTGAGCTGGAATGACTACCCAAGGGGACTCACAGAAAAAAGCACAGGACAAAAAAAAACAAAAAAAAAAAAAAACAAAACAAAACAAAAAACCCTCCATTGCCAAAAGCTAGCCTGGATAAGAACCATCATGTACATGGTATATTGAATTAAGTTTTATTTCCATGTGTTAGTTTAAAATTTGTGAAGACATCTTCAGTTTTTTTATTTTTCCTGATGAAGCTTCTTCCTTTCCAACTCACCTTGCCAGGTGAAATTTTAGGTTTGGGGAATGTTTCACTGAAGACAATATAGAACATTTGTGTGATGTATAATTATTGGCTATGCTTATTAGCCATCCATTCCCTTTTGGTGCCAGTATTCATAATCCCACATTCAATATTCTTTTGCTAATATTTTCACCTCCTAATAACTGAACACACTAATTTTCTCAGTTGTCATGGTGAGCAGCGTGAAAGTTGTCTAAAGTGGAAGGCTGGAACTATATCCTTCTGTGCTTATAAGTTGTGCAAGGAATTTTGGACTTGAACTCAAGAGTTAGTGGAAAACACATGGAAGACTAATAAACAGGAGGTCTGCAATATGAGATTTAACTTTTAAAAACATCATTCCAGTTGTGTGGAGGATTGGCTGGCCTTGATGTGAAGAGAATAGTTCAGAGGCAATTGTGGAGGCTCAAGGAATGGGACTGACATGGAAGTGCATAAAGTCAGAATAGTAGCCCTGGTCGGGTAGATCAACTGGTTTGAGTGCCCTCCTGATACACCCAGGTTGTGGATTTTATCTTTGGTCAGAGCACATAAAAGAAGCAAACAATGAATACATAAATATGTGGAACAATAAATCATTGTTTCTCTTTCTCTCCCTCTTCTTTTTCTCTAAAAATCAATAAATTAAAAAAATATATAAAAACATTTGCATAGGAGATGTAAAGAGACAACCTTTACTTAGAGATTTACTAAAGATGGCTCGGTAAGAAGATATATAAAGGAAAATCCAAAGCTTCTGAAGACAAACAAAAACTGTGTAAGGTTTGATACTGTGATTTTAAACAAGTAAAATCTTCATGAGCCAACTGTACAGTAAGCTAAACTATATGGCAAGAATGTCGTTTTTTGTTTGCTTCCTTCAATCAATTTCTCTTCAGTTTTCTGCTTTGAGCTTTTGTTCAGAATGCCTTTGTTATGGTAGGCATAGTTAGTTACTAACAAAAGGAAAGGAGCACACATTTGATTAAGCTGGATTAACTAAGAAAGGGTAGTTTCACAGTCGCTGCAGATTATAGCCAACATCACTCTGCCAAGTGGATTAACATCTGAGTGGGCAGGAAAGACCAGCTTTCCAAACATCCCAGGGAAAAACCACTACCACTCCACCAGGTTAGTGCGGGAAAGGAAGATGGCTCAGGGGTAAGTCCTTTTACTAAATTTATATACAGCAGAAGCCAAATGACCAAGCAGAACTGTGAGGCATGTGCAGTAGGAGCCAAAATGACAACCATAAAAGTGAGGAGACAAATCTGGGAAAATCTGAGGAAAAGACCAGATAGGATAGGAACACAAAGCCCTGGAAAATCCAGGAAAGGGATTGGATTAGGGAGGGCACTTTGGTAATTCCAGGAAAAGCCAGGAAAGAGATTGGATAGCTTGAAAGAAAGCTTTCCCCTTCCTAAACCCCAGAAAATACAATTAAAGCTTAACAAAGGCCTGTCACCTGGTGGCAGTCATGGGGCCTGAGTGCCATTGAGACTTGGCAACAAACATACAGATGGGGAAAAGAGGCACAGAGAAGTTAATAATTTGACCATGTTTCCACAGCTAAAAATTTTGATGTCACCCTGGAGACTGAGTTGGTCTACTACAGCCTCGAGTGCTGAGGATGATGGCATTACAGTTCTGGGCCCTGACTCTTCTGAACGTGGTGGACATATGTGTGGGTCTGTGGCCATGCAAACTAGACTTTTTTCTGCAGCAAGACAGAGCTGAACTGCCTGGTCATGGACAAGACACAAGTGTGGTGTGTCCGGGGGCAGATTGAACCACCTGGTCATGGACAAGACATGGGTGTGGTGTGTCTGGGGGCAGATTGCCCATGTAGACCAGCTTCTGCTCCTGGACCTGTCAGGGAAGAACCTCATCAAGTGTGGCAGCCTTTTCAGGAGCGATCTAATAAATCTTGCCACTATTGCTCACATCCTCATTTACCAGTGTCCCTGAAATACTTTCCTGGTTACACTTTCATACAGTAGACAAAATAACATTTTGTCATATATTTTTATTCCCCAGAAAAACAAAGCTGAAAGAAATTTGACAATTCAGAACCAGGGATATAAAAAGAGAGATATCAAGGAGTGAGGGGGAGGAATATTTTGTCATTGGTGCTTTGAATACATGTGTATGGCACTGAGTTAACTGATGGTAACCTAATTTTATTTGTGATACTGCATGGACTCAGGATGCATTTGCTTACAATTTTTGGTGACAATAAGAATGTTATAGTGGGATTTGTACGTTCCTTCTCTCATGTTCGATTGGGCTATTTTTAACTTCCCAATCACACTTTTCAGTTAGGAACAAGAAGGATAAGCCCATGATAGCCAAAGAGTAGATATACATAAACACACACATACACACACACACAACTAATTCATTGGGCATATATAAAAACTGTATCATCCTACCAAATTTGTATGTTTAATTTTATAATCTTGCTCATACTTTCAATATGCTCATGAGAACTCAATATTGGTTTCAGGTTTTAGTGTGTTCATATTGCTACAAAATTCCCCAGCGGTTGCTTTAAGATTCTATCAGGCAATAGGCCCTTAAGGACCCATATTACAGACTTGAGGAATCTTATAATTTCCATCAATTAAACCTAGGCCTTCTCAAGTCTTATCTGCTTAAAGTTCTTTTCTTTTGACAACATGTGAAAATTAGAAAAGGTAAATCTCCAGATAAAAAAAAATCAATGCAATTTATCACTGTACTCCTAGTGATTCTCTTATGAGTGCATTTAGTGCTAAAAATTGAAATTGTGAGAGCAAGGAGATTTGAACAGACTGTACTTGAACAACAATAAAAATCAAAAGTATTTTAAAAAATTAAACACCAAAATCTTGAGTATAATGAAAGATAAAAAATTTAAATAAAATAAAAATAAAATAGTTTGGATATATTGCTTGAGTGTGTGTGTGTATTTTATGTTATTTTGTTGTTGTTGTTGTATGGATGTTATTGAAACTGGCACAGTTAACCTATTGCTAAACTATTAAGAATTTAAAGAATCAAGCCACAGCCTTGATAGAGAGAATGCATTGAATGAATATCTCTAAGGGCTCATCAGTAAAGTCCTACTGATTATATTTTCAGTACATGTGTATCCTTGAAACAGAAACTGCCCTTATTCTTGACTAACAAATGATGTGTGCAGTGGATGTGTGTTTACAGCATGGATGTTAAAGAGGAAGAAATTCCAGTGAGATGCCTCTAAATTATGACCAATATATTACAGCTCTCTCTCTTCCCTGAAAATCAGAAAGTAGAATATTAAAAGGCTTCCAACCTCTTGTAATAATCCATCTGTGTTGTCTTATCAGCTTGGTTGTAATTAAATTTGTAAACCCACTTTAATTCCGTCTTAATATTTTGCAAAGTGCTTATTTTTGACATTCATCCTTTTTTAGATATGCCAAAGTAAACGAATGTTTTTGTTCATTTGTGGAGAATGTTATAAGCAGAATGATAGTCCTAAGAGGCAAATATAATTATGCAACAATTTTTCAAATAGAATAATCCTCAAATAGAGATAAGATGTAAGCATTCTGGCACAAGTGTTATTGCTACATCTCCTCTACTTATGAGGATATTCTGTTCCTAGCCAAAAGATTGAAGTTTCTGAAGTTTATATTTTCAGAGTGGCTAACAGGGAAATCTTCCGTGTTCCACCCAGATTTGGTGCCTGTCATAAGTACTGGTAAAGCTTTCTGTCCTGATTGGCTGAAAAGGGCACTTTGCTGAGCTGTAGTTACCTAGTTAATTATTTTCTGGGAGTTGTGATCTAAAAATTCAGTTGGGTTTGCTTTCAATTTGCTCAATTTCAGTGAAACCATAATACCTACTGATTTCACTGTCACCTCCTACATTGTTCTTTTCAGAAAGAACTGAAGACTGAGTTCTAAGACAATAAAAAAAAGTGAATTTTTATACTTTTTGTTGGTATGGGAAACTGTCTGTGATGGTCTTTTCTAAATAGAGATTGTTGATGCTATTTATTTTGTAAAGAATAAAGTCTAACTTCTGGAACACTGGTCAGGAAGAAAAACACAAACTCATTATAGAACTGTCAGTGTCTGCTCTATTGAACTTCCCTCACTACCTCAAAAGTGCCACTGACTCTCCTCCATTCCAGGGTTTGGCAAACACTGTTGCCTCCATTCCCTGCTCCCCTCCTTAGATACCTTCTGCCCGTCCTTCAAATTCAGCTAATAGAAAACTTAGCCTAAAAATTATATGCATCATCATTTAATGCTCATAGCACCTCTTTTAGTCTCCAGAAGTAGATGCTATTTGTATTAGTTTTCCAGGACTACCATAACAAATTACCACAAACTTGGTGTTTTAAGATAAGAGAAATTTTTCTCTCTCTCAGTTCTGCAGGACAGAACTCCACAATCAAGATATCAGCAGAGGCATAGTCCCAATGGAAGCTCTGGGGAAGAATCTGTTCCTTGCCTCCTCAAGATTCTAGCAGTTGCTGGCATTCCTTTGTGTATCTATCTCTGGTCCATATTTACATTGCCTTTTTCTCTGTGTGTCTTTCCCATTATCCCCTCTGTTTGTCACAGTGATTGCAAATAGAATTCATGTGGATAATCAGGATATGCTCATATTCTAGAGATATTTAATTTAATCACATCTTTTGTCCATAGAAGGTAATTGCTACTCTTTGGGCACATAAGGTAATATTAACAAGTTTTGAGGATTAGGACAAGAACATATCTTTTTGGGGGTCGCCAACACATCCACTACATGATTAATATCTCAATTTTAAAGATAAGGAACTAAATATTAGAAAGCTGAGTTAACATTCCCAAGACCATGCAACTAGTAAAATGGCAAACCCAGAACTGAGCCAGCATCTGTTTAAGTCCCAGTCCAAGTCCTTAACTATTAGATGTAATTTCCCCTCACCTCAAGGCTGACACAGACGTTCTTCTTAGTGTTCCCTGTGCTTACCTATCTTGATTCTTACACACTGAAGTGTGTGTGCCTGACTACTTGTATGTCTTCTCTACTGTACTGTCAACTCACCAGCCACAACTGTCTTGGCTCCCTGGTGCCCAGCGCAATGCCTGACAGATGATCGACAGACATTAAGTACACCTCTTCATTGGAACCAAGCAATAACAAAACGAAGAGTTGTTTTTAAAAGCACAACTTAGTTTCTTAATTCACCTTCTTTTGCTATTGAATTGCATTTCATTTCACTATCTTATCCTTAAATAGGCTTTTTTAAAGCAACATTTATTGTGGCAGTTAAATGAATATAGTATGTTAAAAATAAGTTCATTTGTAGGCAATAATCTCTTTGATCTTTTGATATTATTTTCTGAAAACAATATAGATTCCTGAGTATGGAATCTTCTCTCAGTTGTATAGTAAGTGTTTGGTGTTTTGTCACATTCAACTTCATTGACATACACTTATCAGACTTATTGCTCCACTATAACAGAGTTAGCTTGGTGCTTTCAAATGCAAAGAGACGTGTGTTTAAAATGATAGATTTTAAAGTCTTTAATTATTTTAGTGTCATGAAAAACCTGATTGATAACCATATTTTATTATTTATACCCATATTTATTTATTTTTATTTTTTTAAAAGATTTTATTTTTTATTTTTAGAGAGAGGGGAAGGGAGGGAGAAAGAGAAGGAGAGAAACAGCAATGTATGGTTGTCTCTCACACGGTCCTCACTGGGGACCTGGCCCGCAACCCAGGCATGTACCCTGACTGGGAATGGAACTGGGACCCTCTGGTTCCCAGCCCGCGCTCAATCCACTGAGCTACACCAGCCAGGGCTATTTTATACCGATATTTAATCTATAGGATTAAGAAGAAAATCATTTTTTTTTAAGATTTTATTTATTTATTTTCAGAGAGAGAAGGGAGGGAGAAAGAACAATGTATGGTTGCTTCTCACATGGCCCTCACAGGAACCTGGCCCGCAACCCAGGCATATGCCCTGACTGGGAATCGAACCGGAACCCTCTGGTTCCCAGCCCGCGCTCAATCCACTGAGCTACACCAGCCGGGAGAAAATCATATTTTAATAGGACAAAGCACAGATGAGGTTCAGCACTGACATCTGTTTGAAAAGACTGGCTATTTGATTGAAGTCATTTTGTTTCATCTGGAAATGTCCTCCATGTGTTCTAGACACACCAAAACACTAGATCAATGAAAGGATTAGACTGGGCAGTCATGGAGCACATTCACACTCCGTGCCTCGTTTCTAGAAGACATATTCAAACAATTTAAAACATTCAGGAGAATAAATATTCGGGGAATAATTTTTCTAATGAAAACAGTAACTGCTTAAGGGAAGGGATTGTAATAACATGCATTTATAAAATAATTTTTCATGAAGAATAATGAGAAGTTTCAAACTATAGACCAAATAAGCCTCAGGAAAAAGTTTAGATGGCAATGCAAAAACATGCTACAATATAAAATTTACATTAAAAACACATTTTGTTTATAAATTTTATCTATTAAGAGACATTTTCTACTATATGTCTACCCAAAACTTGAATAGATAATATGCATTTTAATAGTCCTGCCCACATACATTCACAAAGTTAAAATGTAGTTATTTATCAAAATGTTTGATATACTTAATACAAAATAACAAATTAAAAAAAAAACCCAATATTTTCAAGAATTCAATGTAAGATCTCTAATTTTGTTGCCTATGTTTATTATAGTTCAATAAGCAAAGGGCCATGCTAGTGAAGAGTCAGTTCCAGCAAAAGCACTTTACTTAGAATTAAAGACCCTAAAATTCCCATGTTTGAATCAAGCCAGTTATGTAAATTTAATCGAGTTTTTTTAATCACTTCAAGCCTCATCATGACAAAATAATAAAGCTGGAGGAAGACTCCCAGCTTACCTTGTCAACTACCAACCTAATGTCTGACCATCAGCAAGGGTTCAAAATTAAAATGTCTTCAGTAGTTAAGCAAGTGACAGAAATGTATGAAAAGTGTATGATAGCTAGGAACATTAACTAATTCAAATTTTCATGTTTTTCCTAATTGTCATTCAACATAAAATTTCAAACATTGGGGTCAAATACTTTCGCTGCTCTATAACATTTTGATTGCTGATTTCCCGGCCTCTGTACAATGTGCAAAGAAACAAAATAATCTGGTTTGCCATTCAATACTTCATGTTTAAATGAATACATGTAACAAAAAGAGAGAACAATCTGCAATTCAAAGCAGCAGAAATCACCCTGCCTGGTGTGGCTCAGTGAACTGAACACTGGCCTGCTAACTGAAAAATCACCGGTTCAATTCCCAGTCAGGGCACATGGCTAGGTTGCGGGCCAGGTCCCCAGTTGAAGGAGTATGAGAGACAGCCACACATCAATGTTTCTCTCCCCTTCTTTCTGCCTCCCTTCCCCTCTCACTAAAATTAAAATAAAATCTTTAAAAAATAAAGAAACAAAGTAGCATAGATCTTTTACTACAATAAAAGTGTTTGACTAAGTAGTCTCTAGAGTACTCCTACCTCCACCATGGTTTAGACCATTGCTATTGTGGCAGCGTCAACGTCACTGAGAACTCGTTGTGTATCCAGGACTCACCTGCTATCCACAATTTCACTTTCTGCAACTTCAGTTACCTGCAGGAAACCACAGTCCAAAAACATTAAGTAAAAAATTCCAGAAATAAACAATTCTTAATTTTAATACAATTTCGAGAAGAAGGATGATACCCCTTGAGGCCCAGTTCCCTCCCTGTTCCCTCCCCCGGATGTAAATTCTCTGTTTGTCCTGTGTATCCGTGCTGTGTTGTACATACCTCAGGCCATCGGTAGCTGCCTTGGTTATTAGACAGATTATCAGAGAGAAAGAGACCATATTCACATAACTTTTATTATAGTATAGTATTATAATTACCCTATTTTATTATTTGTTATTATTGTTAATCTCTTACTATGCCCAACTGATAAATTGAACTTTATGATAAGTATGTACAAGGATGGGCAAAAGTAAGTTAATCATAATAACAAATAATACAATAATAAAAATAATACCAGGCCCTGGCTAGTGTAGTTCAGTGGATTGAGCACGGGCTGGGAACCAAAGGGTCCCAGTTCGATTCCCAGTCAGGGCACATGCCTGGGTTGCGGGCTTGGTCCCCAATGAGGGCCATGTGAGAGGCAACCATACATTGCTGTTTCTCTCCCTCTCTGTCTCTCTCCCTTCCCCTCTCTCTAAAATAAATAAATAAAATCTTTAAAAAAATAATACCAGAATAAACTGTTTTGTGCACTTAAAACTTTAAACCTGCTTTTGCCAACTCCAGTATATATAGGAAATTCATAGTATATGTAGTGTTTGGTACCACCTGTGTGTTCAGACAGCCACTGGGAGACCTGACACGTGTGCTCCCAGGCAAGGGGGGAAGAACTACTGCAAATGAAAAACATGAGGCCTCACCACGGACCGGCTGAATCAGAACTGCATTTCTGATAAGGTCCCCAGATGGTCTGAACTTACTTTCAAATGTGAGGACCCTTGCATTATGTGTAATACAAAAAAGTACGCAACTGTTGAGAAATGTTATGTTAGTATTTGCATAAAGAATTGAGAAATGGGGCTCTTTCTAGAATTTATGGAATTTTTGTTCCAGATCTTGAAATTATTTTTTGGAGTTGTACCTTTCTGGTGTTGGACTGAACGCATTCTTTCCAAAAATAAGGGGAATGAGCTACCTGATTTTTTAGTTTGAGTTCAACTCTGCATTTTTAGGATCACTTATGTGAGTTTTAAACTCAGTGTTGTTTTAAATGGCTGCATTCAGAGAATAGATTTCAATTTCTACCTTTCATTGAAGGAGTGAGGAAAGGTGGAAAGTTCAGCTTTCATTTACACATGCTATTTATGCTGAATACTCCACAGGACCATTAGTTTTAAGGGGAAATATTTCCCAAGCAAAGTAGATAAAATGGAATATTCTAGGTTAATATGAATTCAGGCCATTAATAAAATGAGTACTTTTGTATCCATTAGTCAGTTAAGCCTAATATGCCTGTAAGCATGCTTTCTCAGTTCTGAATTTCTTAGGATAATTTTGTGCATAAATTTTCAGATCCTCTGCAGAGAAACTTTTCAGACAGTTCTGAAACACATTTTTTCAATATTAAGTACAAAATAAGTCTTACATAGTTCCTTTAAATACTAAGCACGTGATCTTATTTTAAACATTCACTGAGCAAGTACTCAATTCTAGGTAAATTATCATCTCTTCAGTTAATTGTTTAGGACTAAATCTTTGAATATATTATTATATGTCATGAATTATTTTAAGTATCTTGTTTCATCTATGAACCCTCATTTCCCAGTGTAGTGCGGAGATTACATTCATAAGAATGTCTTTAACTAAATAAAAGTGGCCCTTGAGCCCACCTCTTCTCCCTTGCATAGGAATACATCTTACGGGTGGGGGTGCGTAGGAAAACGGGTGAAGGAGGTCAAAAGTTACAAACCTCTAATTATAAGATAAATAAGTTCTTGGATACAATGTGCAACATAGATATTGCAGCTAACAATATTATATATTTAAAAGTTGCTAATAGAGTAGATGTTAAAAGTATTTCAACTTTGTGAGATGATGGTTATATTAACTAAACTTATAGTAATTGTACCAAATAACCATGTTGTGTATCTTAAATTTATACAGTGTTATATGTCATGGTATCTCAATAAAACTGGAAGAAAAAAATAATCCATCTTGTTACTGATATGTCGACTATATTGGAAAGTAAATTCAGTAAAATTGAGTGGTGACTACCCCTTAAAAAGTAAATTCAATCAGGATGCTTACTCATTACTTATATTATTGTAACTTTTAGAAAACTCCTCTAAGTATTCAAATAGGACAGTTGCACGTGGATGCCGTCCTTACTAGTCACTGGCTAGCAGCTAATTGGAAAGACGGCATCCTGGCCTTGCCGGCACAGTGAACCATTCCTTCTCTGTTATCATCTGCTTTTGCCAGGACAAAGAATGCTTCTTATCATGCTTCAATTTTCTCTACTTTAAATTTTCTTAATGAACAGTGTATTGGGCATTGAGGGGGAGATGCGATGAAAATTATTTAGTTTTGAAAATGATAGTGAAATTGTAGGCCGACATTATCTTTTATGGAAAGATTGCTATTGCTCAGAAAACTAATTTTTGGAAAGAACAGGAAAGGGACTCTCACTTTGGTTATTCTAAAGAGGAAACAGTTTTTGTCAAGTAAAAATAGGAAACACTTGGACATTGTGGGTCTCTCAAGGAACCCACATACTTCATTATGCATTCTTATGCAAAAATGAGGATAAAATAGATAATGAAATAGACACGTGTCCCCATCTAAATATAAGGTGGCTAGGAAATGTAATCCTGTATACGCACACACACTTTATATTGAGAATTGTAAGAATCCTGGTCATCTACTTAATTTTCCCCATGTTTGTATCTATCAGGGGATTTGGTTGAGAAAGAGAAAGGGAGTTTGTGCCATCGATGCAACCCACACAAGGTGTATACTTTAGAGTTAGCTATAATAATAACTTGGTTTAAAAATTAATATGCCCACTGTAATATACATAATATGCTATTCAGTTACTCCTACTAGAAATGTTAGTTAGTTTGAATTAGTAGTAGTGTTATGGGTTAAATTTGCTCTCTCATAAAAGATAGGTTGAGCCTGGCTGGTGTAGCTCAGTGGATTGAGCATGGGTTGGGAACCAAAGGGTCCCGGTTTGATTCCCAGTAGGGGCACATGCCTGGGTTATGGGCCAGGTCCCCAGTGAGGGCCATGTGAGAGGCAACCACACATTGCTGTTTCTCTCCCTCTCTTTCTCCCTCCCTTCCCCTCTCTCTAAAAATAAGTAAATAAAATCTTAAAAAAAAATAGGTTGAAGTCCTAATCGTGGTATCTCAGAATGTGACCTTTAGAAATAGGATATTTATAGAGGTAAACAAGTTAAAATAATGTATTAGGTTGGGTGTTAATCCAATATGATTATTTTCCTTAAAAAAGGAAAAGTTTGGACGAGAGACAGACATTCCTGGAGAAAAGGTCACATGAAGATGCACAGGGAGAATTCCACGTGAGGATGAAGACAGAGGTTGGAGCGATGCATCAATAAGCTGTGGAGAATCGAAGACTGCCAGCAAGCCCTTAGAAGCTGATGAGAGGCCTGGTCCCTCACAGCCTTCAACAAGAAGTAGCCCTTCTGACGTCTAGCATTAGCTATAGAACTATGAGACAACACTCTTGTTATTTAAGCCTCCTGGTTTGTGGTCAATTGTTATGAAACCAATACAGGTGGACTATATTTCATACCACTATTATAGCATTAAGATGGATCTTTGGGTAAACTGAAAACTATTGAAACATAAAGTAATAAATGAATAAGTGGTACTTTTTAAGAAACCAAAAATATATATGAAAAAAAAATTAAGTTTTTTTAAAGATTTTTTATTTTATTTTTAATTTATTTTTAGAGAGAGGGGAAGGGAGGGAGACAGAGAGGGAGAGAAACAGCAATGTATGGTTGCCTCTCACATGGCCCTCACCAGGGACCTGGCCCGCAACCCAGGCATGTGCCATGAATGGGAATTGAACCGGGACCCTCTGGTTCCCAGCCCGCGCTCAATCCACTGAGCTACACCAGCCAGGGCTATTTGAAAAATTTTTAACTGCCTAGTCATCATTTTGACCAACAATGGATGATTAAATTTGACTAAAAACATTTTTGTTGTAGAACTTTATAACATCTCCTGCGGCTGGCATAAGCACAAACCTATTGAAAGATGTTAAGACCTTTTTATAAAAAGTTGAATAATGTTGATAATTTTTGAAGATTCAATGTGTTCAATAGATCTTATTCAAGCTAGTGGTGGTCTTGTAAGCCTTTTCCATTTGTTATATAAGTTTTAAAAATCCATGAAAATATGCTTTTTAGAGAAATTCTTTTAGTATTGTATTTACTAGGCTTTTGCTATGAATGAAACACATTGGTAGGCAAAACTGTGCTTCAGTAAGAGAGGGCCCCCAAATCTAAATGGTACATCACACCACAGGGTGTGGGGCAGCTGAAGACATGGCTCCTTCCGCCACCTGTGATAGAAAGCTTGCCAGAGTGTTACAGAACCCCACCAATGATGTTCTGGAACAGCTGTGGTGTTCAACTGCCTGGCACCAACAAGCATGACCCCCCATGCAAGAGTTTGGTGAAAAAGGAAAGGGGTTATTTATTTAAAGGTTATAGAGATTTAGTATAATGGCAGGTTTCTGCCATTAATTCCCACTCATTTTAAAACCACCCCCAAAAAACATAGTCCTGCCTTTCTTTGCCAAAGCAGGCCAGTTTCAGAATATGCAACTCAGAGGCACCATCTTTCCAAAAAGCAGAAGTCTGCAGCTCAGCATTCCCAGTCACAGTTCAGCTGCAAGCATCTCTCATGAATCTGGGTGGCTGGGCAGGTCGCCGCAGCTCTGTCAGCTCTGCTGCAGTCTTCTCCAGGCAAACTTCCAGGCTGACCTTGGGTCAGACTTGCTGACTTTCAGACCTCCCAGCAGACCTCCTTTCTCACTGCAGACCTCATGGTTCTCTCTCCTGACTTTCAGCCCACCCTCATTTAAATGCTTGGCTCAGAACTTTCTGTGTGACCTCAGATATGGCCCTTCCTACGGTGTATTAGCATCTGCCATTTTTGCCAGATCCCCAGTGTCTTTTACTCTCTTTCATCTGCTATCTTTAGTCAGGGCAAAAGTCCCTGGTGACACAGGGGCATCTGGGGTGGGCATCTGTCTCCCCTCCCCCAGCTATGTCAAGAGTTCCTGAATATTCTCAAAGTAAGTACACAATTTGCCTTTGGTGGCAGCTCTCCTCCCTTCAGGAAGTCACAGCGAATAACTTGCCATTGTTATACAATGTATCTCAAATGTTGTACTTATCCACTTTCCCCTTCCCCCAGTCCTGACTGAAGACATGATTGTGGGGGTTGTTCTCTTATTTTCAGGGGATCCATGCTCTGTACCCGGTTACAGGAAGGCTCTGGCTAGAAGAAATGTGTGTTGTTTTGGAACTAGGTTGCAATTCCCTCCTTATTCCCATTTGGGAGTGGCTTCTTATCCTGTGACTGCTTCTTGACCTTCTCTTTCTGTGAGTACACCCTGAGGCAGTTATGCATAGGAAACGTGCCTCCTTTGTCTGGGACCTTTTAAAACAAGTCTCAGACTAAGGGAGGTGCAGTTCTGCTTGCCGACTGGCCACCATCAGAGCTCCCTGTGATGTGAATAATGAAGGCAATGTCTATTCCACCCAGTCTTCCTTGTGGATTTTTCGGCTTATCCAAATGAATGGTCAAGATGCCCAGTTTGACCTCCTGCACTGCAGAGGGCCGTTTCTTCTTGTGCAACATGTCCATGGATCAAGTGGAGGTGCTACACCTGGTGTCTTAACTTTTGGACTAAGGCCCACAGAAAAGCCACCATCTGTATGCCCCTTGAGAGGGAGAAAGCTATTCTAGAGAGTGTCCTCAGACAATTAAATGCTCTGGCTTGAAATTGACACATGTCACTATTGTTTATAAGCTATTGGCCAGGCTAACCAATTGATTTGCCCCCACTCAAACATGAGGCAGTAAGGAAATGCAATCTACCTTGTGCTTAGAAAGCAGAAATTAGAAATATTTGATAAGCAGCACTAATAGCTCTCAAAATAATGTCTTTCAATTTTCATGCATTTCTGCATTACAGAATTGTGATACCCAGCCAAGTTATATAATTGGTAACAGATGGTTCTGGGATTTAGATCCAAATTTGCTTAACACAAAATCTTCTAACAAATATGCTATAATGCCTTTCTAAAGATTTTGTTTCCTCCAGATTTGTGTTTCTCTATGAAAATCAAATTAAAGTTGTAGTAGAAATGGAAAGAAAATGATTGAAAATGAACTGAAAAAAAATGGGATGAGTATACTTGGGAAAAAATGAAATTCCACATTTATTAGTGATTGACCTCTTCCTTGAAATGGCATTCGGTCAATTTTCACAATGAGACTGTTTTAACATTTGATAATTTATGTGTACAACATTTTTTTGTTTTTTCACTCCTTACAAAAAAAACCCTTTCTCTTCTAAAATCACATCCTGTGCCCCACAGTATTCCATGAGGACATTGCTTACTTCGGTAAGACAAATGGTTCCCTGCAGTATTACTTTCAGATGAAATCACATCAGATCTCATGAGACGAGCCACACAGGGGTTGTGCACAAATGAGATCTCCAAGGAAAACCTTGATATTGTAAGAAAGTACTTCCAGAGACTCAAAAAATAACATTTGGGGTTGGTTAAATAATGCCTCGCCCTTAGCAAGCTTTTAAAATTCTATATCACAGTACTTATATTAAATGAAATAAACTAAGACCCTGGATTGTAACAATCTTTGTGCTCAGTGGTTTAATTTGTATAAGTTATAGAAGCTTCAGAACTACCTAGATTCTAAAATATCAACAGAATATTGTTATTTTGGTTTGCACTATTTTTTTTTTTATTTTTTCCTTTAAGAGTTTTCCCTTTGTATTTGCTAGTAGAGTATTTCTCTTTTTACTCTCTATATACAAGGGAAACAGACCAGTTTATTGAACTATATAAATACATCAGTTAATAAAATGATGTAAAGACATGTATGTGTTGCTACCGTTCAAGGCCGGACAGGTTCATGGGATTTGGGCAGATGGAATAATATTCACAGAGCCATTAGGATGTCTGACATGACTTTACTCAAGGGTGATGATCCATACGTGCTGCAAGCTGCGTGTCTCCCTGCACGTCCCTGCATGTCACACTGCGTGTCATCTGCCACCAGCATGTCCCCCAGCGGGAAGTCCTGACCCCCTTATATACTAAATTAAGACATAGTTGGCAGGAAGCTAGAATACTGTGTAATACAGCATGATTCTGCTCATGCGGGCCCACTCAAGGTTATGAGAACACAGCTTATCTTAGTTCCCCAGACATCTGGGTGAGGGACCCAGCCTGCCTCCATTTACCCTACAAGATAGTTTCTAAGTTATGTTTTACAAAGGCATTTAGATTTGTTTTCAAAATTGCCTTAACTGTGGCTTGTGTGGCTCAGTTGGCTGGAGCATTGTTCCATAAACTGAAATGTTGCATGTTCAATTCCCTGTCAGAGCACATGCCTAGGCTGAGGGTTGAGTCTCTGGTCAGGGGGCGTGTGCAAGAAGCAACTGACCAATCTGTTTTCCTCTCACATTGATGTTTTTTTCCTCTCTCTCCCCATCCCTTCCCGTCTCTCTAAAATTAATAAGTATGTCTTTGGATGAGGAGGAAGGAAGGAAGGAAGGAAGGGAGGGAGGAAGGAAAGAAGGGAAGAAAGAAAATTGCCTGAATGTAGGAATGGGAAAATCTAGTTCATGAGATTTTTGCTCAATATGAGAAGACTGGTATAAAATTACAGTTAACCAACAACATAAAAGTCTTCTGTAAATAATGGAAAGCTCCAACTTCCCAGACAGGTTTTAAACAGAGTTGAAACACCTTGGTGGAATCACTGGAGAAGGGGTCATGACAGGGGACTGACCAGATGGCATGTAAGGTGTTTTCATTCTAAGCTTCTCTAATTCAGTTAATCAATGCAATGCAATACTCAATAAACACAATTTAGAGCTTCTCATAACTGAGCAGCCAACCAAGAAAAGACCTAATCAATTCAAGATGTTCTATGAGATAAAAGGGCAGACACGGTTAGCAAATGAGATGTTATCAGTATCCATTAGCTCTGACAACGTCTGGGAAAACACTACTGTTAGAGATGGGGGTTCTGAGCTCTCTGAGCGCCTTCACCAGAAAACAGAAGTGATAAAATTGAAGTGTGGGAAGGCTGGGGAGGAGGAAATCATATTCAATGTGAAAAGGCAGGGAGTAGAGAAAACAGGTTTCTGAAGGTGGGAAAATGGACATCCTACCATCAGGTTCTACCCTAATACCAGGTAAGAGCTTTCTGAAGGATAATTAATAAAAGATTAAAATTTTATTTTCAAAGATTGAGTGCATGCCAACTCCCCAGGGAAGGGAGAAAGGGACTTAACCATTATTATTATGGTAACTTTGAACATTTCAGGCACTCAACACCCTCCTGGGCCTAAAAGACCAATTCAAGTCCATTAAATACTTAAGTTTAAAGCTTCCTCAGTTTTATCCTCTGAATGTGTGTATTTTAGTGGTGGCTTGACAAAGTTCATTAAATAGTTCTTAGGAATACTCAGATATACAAAGTACATAAATTTATTGTTACTATTCACAATTTAAAGTAGATAAGTACCTCTCAACTAAATGCATTTGCAGTCTGGTATTTTGAAACAGCTTAAAAAAAGATAT
The DNA here is from genome assembly GCA_004026765.1 of Micronycteris hirsuta. Lineage (NCBI taxonomy): Eukaryota > Metazoa > Chordata > Mammalia > Chiroptera > Phyllostomidae > Micronycteris > Micronycteris hirsuta. The sequence goes on from PVJI01004307.1 coordinate 52,334, forward strand.
TAATATCATTTTAAGTCAAGTAGAAGCAAATTCATGAGGACTATAAGCATAGGAAAAATATTCTACTAAAGGACCAAAGAAAACCCCAGAATATTATTGATAAATTATACAGTACCTTTAATTTCGAAGATAAAAACCTAGGTACAAAAGAAAGAATATGTACAGAAAGAGATCAATTTACATGTTATTTTAATTGATCCATTTCCTTTTGACATTTATCAGTGATGGCAATAGTGTACTAAGATAATAGAAGCAGAAGAAAACTTACTATCAATTATTGTAAGCATGTAAGCATCAATTATTTAGTATTTTTTGGTCTCTGAGTTTTTCTTACCTCAATATTTATGTTGAGTATAGTTCAGTCATAATGAATTTGAATCATAAAATATGATTTATGACAACAAAAAGCAGTTCGGTGTTGAGGTATCTTCTTTCTTTTGTGTCACTGTCCTGAGTTGACACACCTAAGAGCCAAGTAGGGTCTGGGTGATTAGAGAACTCCTTTGCTGCCTAATTGGAGCATATGCAAGCAGGGAATCTATTGCTTTTCTTGTTTCTAAGTGGAGGAAAGCAAGTTTCACATGAGTTAAAATATGAATACTCCTACATCATACAGAAATGTATATTTTTATTTGTTGCTTCTAAGAAGTAAGAGTGAGTTAAAACAATTCATTCAGTCATTTATCTAGCAAGCATTTAACAGTTGTTTAGTTCAGAATTTCTCTATTCTAGTTCAGTGAAGCTTAAAATCACGGTATTATTTCTCATTTTGCTCATATGTTATCGGCATGCTTGAATGTGCTTCTAAATAGATTTAAATATGAACTAAGCATAAAGTTTCTTTTGCATGTTAGAGCATCTTTCATGTAAACATTCTGGGATGGGCTAGGAGTAATTTATAATGTATGTTAGATTATAGTGACACACTGCTTTCTTTAGAAATTTTTGGGATTAAAGAAGGCTCTACACTAACAATGTAGATAAAACCACAAAAATGCAAATTCACGGGTAATGTGTGTTACATTAATTAATTAATGCAAAGTTACATAGTTTCAATACTTTTGAAATATAAGACCTCATTGAAGAAAGGTCACATGTCTAAAATTCAACTTCAAATTACTAGAATGTCCTGAGGCCTCACTCTTGCCTGTTCATTGACCACATCAGCCGTTTATATAGTCACCTGAAAGGCCCAGCAGTTCAAAGGTACATGATTCTAATTCAGAGTATTACCATACCTTCCTTCTCCTGAGAGAGGTACCACCCTATATATCACTTGATCAGGGATAAACCACTCAAGTACAACTCAAAGATGAAGCAGCAAATTAAGTAAATTGGAAGAGCAGAGTGGGCTAATATTTAATACAGAGACACCTAACTAAATCCCAGCTGACCAGTAGGTCGTGAGCTCTATCAATAAAGAGTGAGCACTATCTGGCAAAAACTGACTGATAGAGAGCATCCATACTGATGATTGCTGGAGCTTCCTGACTTACCTACCAAAACGTTCATGTCATCCAGCATGCACACAGGGTAATATGGGGTAGGAGTTCTGCCTCTCAAGCATAGAAATTGTTTTCCTAAACTGACTTAGATATATAGATAGGCCTATAAAGATTGAGCAATAACTGATTAATTAATCTTGTCACCGTAGTGTTAATATAATTAGGTTGATATAATTCCAGGATAAAGGAAAGCACAGAGTAATTATTTTTCTAATAATGGAATTTTAGTAAATCTGGCAAGAAAGGAAAATATCGTTCAGCAGAACATTGTTCTTAGTGCCACGTAGTCAACTTTGTTTGTTTGTCCCGGGCCATGGGTCCCTTAAAATACTCCTTTGGATTCTTTGGTCTTACCTCTATTTTGGGAGAAAATAGAACATCTCTAACTTTATACTCCCCCTTCCTCTGAAGTGTCTTTATTAGTTTAAGTGCCTTGAACCTCCAGTTAGAAGAATATCGTAAATCAATGGCTCTCTCATTAGAAAGAAGACGAGATTTATTATCTGATGTGTTTACACATATAAGGCATCTGCAATTATTTAATTCAATTAATTTTGTATTGAACATATGATTATACTTATTTAAGGAGACCTTAATTTTTACCTAGCCACATCTTAGAAATTTGGGAAGGTATCATCTTTGTGATCTTTTTGCAGTGTAAGGATTTTTAAAATGTTTAATAAGATTGCTTTTGTTTAATGGACATTTTATTGGACTTCTGCTCTCAAAGAACCATTCAGTTTATAGCATGCATGTCATGCCTTAGAACCCCAGTGGCATTGGTCTAAGGCACTATGTTGCCATCCATGATCCTTAAAGTGGTGTCTTGTAGATAGGTTTCATGGGGTTGTAGGTGGTAGTAGCACCACCTCGGCCTTTGGGAGTCACAAAAGCCTATAAAATGTAACATCTGTGTGGCTTAGAAGGATTTCATCTCCCTTGGCCATTTTTTAGTCCTATTTTCATACTTCTAATTGAGTCAAGGCAAATCTCCAAAGACTAAACTGTGCATCAGTGCATCCCAGTGTTGTCTCTATTATAAGAGAAATGACCCTTGATGATATTCTCTTCAATTTGCCTCATCAATCACCTTCCCAGCTTATTCTGGTCCTTCCATATGAACTCACAAAGGGCCTGGATACTAGTCATATTCATGAAGGGATCCTTGGATATAGGGGCATTTATTTCTATGGTCTGTTCAGAACTGGCAAACTGGAACTTGAAGATCCTTGCTTCCTATCTATGGTTCTTTTTCTATGAAAAACAGCTCCCTAAGAACTTTAGTCATGTCCATTTGCAGCAGGCTATTATGGTAACTGTGGATAACAGAGACATTCCTCTCCTTAAAGAGGAACATAGCCAGCTTGCTTTTTACTTGACTCTGAAGTCATAAGTAGCCACATATTTATTGCCAATCTGCAAGGTGATGTAAACATTGCCCAGGACTCAATATCTGTGTTCACAGCCTTAGCTTGTCTAGAATTATGACCAGTGACTGACCTTGGGTCGCTTCTCCTTTTTTTTTTTTCTGTTATTTCACATTTTCTCCTCCTATTTCCAATTATCTATCTTTATGTGCTTTCCTTAGTCCTGAGAGAAGACTAGCTTGCTTTTCAGATATTCTAGCATGTCTCCTTGCTCTGGATACCCCCTGCCATTCAGACCAGTCTCTCAGTCTCCTGTCCTCCCATTACACCAGAATCTGGAAGAGACTGGAGAGCCAAAGATTCCAGTGTCAGCACAGAATTGACATGAAACTGGTCAGGCAGACCCTGTGGCAAGGCAATAGGACTGAGCCCACAAACCAGTAGTTGGTGAAGGAGGTGGGTGAGTAGGTGGGTAAGCTCATTGAGAGGAAGGAAAAAGACAAGTGGAACATTGGCTTAGGAACTCTTGCTGAAGGTCATTGCTGTTGTAATATAGAAAATAAAAAATGTTTATAAATATATGTGTTTATATTCACTCACATATTGTACATAACTTAGTTTTATAAACTATTAAAATTCTAAGGAAGTGAATATGATTGTTTCATAAATTATGTGTTACACAAATATTAGTTAATATTTGCACTGTCCCTCCCACTTTCTCAAATGATATTGTTTTCCCTTCCTAATACTGCAGTACTCTAATATTGGAGTGGTTATAAGCTTTGGAGTGAGACTAGTAAATAGTAGGACCTTGGGTAACCATGCCTGTAAAATGGTGATAATATCAGGTGACACTTAGAGTTGCATATATTAAATAAGAAAAAGCATTATAAAGTGCTTGGCATTTAATAAACCCTAAAAATTATATAATTATTATTGTTTTGTTCCAAAAGTATTTTAATATATTTTACATAGATTCAAATGTTTTAGAAATTTAAAGAATAATAATTCGAATACTTGTTATCACAAAATATTATTTTTAAATGCATTGATATTCTCTGTCTCGCCCTACACACTGCACTACTAACTTTCCCTGTTTATACACACGGTTTATACAAAAACAGGCAATTGCATTTATATCTAGGCAATGGAGAAGAACAACCTTCGATGCCAACAGTTACCTAACTGTGTATGTGAATAACAATGTCCAACTTTCCAAAGTTCTCTAACATCTAATATGCTACTTGAATCACACAACAATCTTATTTAGCAGGCAGATATATTGTTATTTTACAGGTCAAAAGAATATGGAGCCCCAGTAAATTAAGGTAACGCATTGCTAAGTGAAGTAACTGGAGTAAACAATTGTCCTGCTGTCTCATGGAAATATTTCAACAACTCAGGCTGGGTTTTTTAATTGTTTTCTCTTAAACTTTTTAAAAAATCAATAAATCAAATGAAAACCAGTTACCAAACCTACTATGTTTTGGGAAATTAATTCAAAGTCTTATAATTTGTTTGAGTATTTTCTATGCCATTCCTGAGAAAAAAGTATCATTCATATAAACTAAATGTTGAGCATTCACTCTCTCAACAACCATTTCTATTGTAAAGGAGTCTGACAATTGCAGAACAGTTCCTTATAAATAATGAGCTTCAGAATTAAGTCATTTTTAATCAGAATTTAACTCTCCTATTTTTCTTCTGCTTGGATGAACTGCCATCCTTATTGAAGTTTTTAAATCTGTATGTGGAATCTCTGGACCATGAGCTAAATTATTTTTAATAAATCCCTTGATTTCCTCTACTCATGCATTTAATGCCTACTCAACTCAAAGTTTTAACTATTTACTACATGTTAGTAATTTTGCTAAGTCCTAAAAATGAACAAATAAATGAATCCATCTTATACTTTACATTTCTTCTCATAAATTGGTGTAATACAGGTAATCAGAAAAACATTAGCACCTATGTTTTTATTTTATATTCATTCAAAGTTATTTTGGTCCTTAAGGTAAAGCACTATGACAGAATAATTGATAGAGTTAATAAAATTTCTCCAAAATATAACTCTAATTTTGAAGGCATAGTTTGTGTTCATCATTATGCAAAATGTCTCAAACCCACTTACTCATCTTTCAGTTAAAATTGCTGTTTCCATGACTATCATGGGGTACAAATATTCTCAAACCTTCTTCTTATCTTTTGGATCCAAAGCTCTGTTTTCCAGTTACTCATGTCTCAGGGATATTATGTATTCAAAATACACGCATCAGCAGTCCATCATCAGTATTTATATTCTTGTCAGCAGCAAAGTTAAAATTAATAAAAATTTTTTAGTTGGTCCTCAAAACTGTCTTAAGAGGATTTCTTAAAAGTCATGTTATTCTTCCAACCGTTACCTCTTTTATCTCCTTAAATTCTGCAAAATACTCAAGTCTGTCTTTCAGTTTATTTCAAATATAAATAGTATCTGTGCCTACACTTGACTTAGAAAAGAAAATTGTGTTAAATAAATATATCCATTACGTATTTATATGGTAACTTTAACATACAATTAAATACTCCCTCAGGGGATACACTAGAAAAATTAACGACCTAGCAAATTGCTTTTGAAGTAAGCCACAACATAGTCATTCTTTACATGTTTTCATACAGAAGGAAGTAATAAAAATAAATTCTAAAATGATAATATGGATAAGAGAGTGATTATTTAGTAATTATTTATGTCACTTACAGCACTGTGACTTTTCTATAATGCTAAGCAGCCATATATTTTGTTTTAAATGTGTTTGCCCTCTTTCAAGGAAATAAAGCCATCCAACTCATCCAAATAAAATACACACTCTTTTCCGAAAACTCTCAGGAGCCCTGGACAAGACTGTGCAGAAATTTGAACATGAGATATGCTTGAGAAAGATATCTCTGGAGATGTTAAGATAAATAAAGATGAACCATGGAGAATTATCCAGCTCCCATGAGTAATTCCACATTCCCATGCATTCGTGCGTCTAGAGGTAAACTATCCCCAGCCTCATTAGCCTCTAAAAGCACAGACAAGGCACATAAAAAAAAGTGAGTACTATGAGGAAAATTATTTTTCATAAAGAAAAAAATGACATTTTCATTTCCTTCCCCAAATATGCCTGCGTCTGAGGCCCTCTAACAGATGCAGCCTGGAAGGGAAATGCGCTTCCCTGATTTCAAAATACCACCACCACGTTAGTCTGGTGTCAGCAGAAAATGGAGGATCCCAAAGGAAATGTTTACTCTTCTTTTTGTTTTGAAGAGACACATTTTCTGGATTCCTAAATCGATTAATATGTAGTGAATATGTAGGTTTAGGGGAAGAAAAAATGACCATCCCAGAGAAAGCTGTCTTCTCAGTTCTTCGAGCTGTGTGCCCTTATAAAAATGATCATAGACCTTATCTAATTTGGATTAATCTGGCTTTGTATGTGTTTGGTACTTTTAGTGTCCTTGTGTGGTCAACAGGAAATATTTAACAAAGTAGCAGAAATAATTTTCAGATGCTTTAATCCCAAAAGCTATGTCTTATTCCTCTTTGAAGTTATTTAATTAACATTAGATGGGCACCCTCTCAAAGTCATATATTATTTTAGTTTTCAGAAATGCAGTGGAATACAAAGTAGACAAGTTTTGGTTCTCATAAATGTTAGATTCAAGTCAGGGTGATTCTAATAAAAATAAGCAAATAAAAATTTTCATATGTTGTTATGTACTCTGAAGAACATTCACTAGGGTCCTATGATATATTGTCCTTGTGTTTGGAAAACTGGCAGTGTGTAGGATGATCAGGGAAAGAATTCTCGAGCGAGCAAGCACAGCCAGACAACTAGGCAGAGATAGGGGAGCATGGTGGTCTGATTTGAAAAGATGTTCAAAATGTTCCAGGATATGAAAGAAGCCTAGTGAGACTGGGTATGGAAAGCAAGTAAGACCTTAAAGGTCTTACTCCTCCTTTAAGAGCTGGAGTCAAAAAGGCAAGGAAAGGCCAGGTTTTCTAAGACCTCATACGGTACGGTAAAAGGATGGAGTATTATTATAAATTCAATCTATTGCATATCTTAAAGTGAGAGTAGGCACGTAGTGGACAATTAAACATTATTTAACATTGAAATAATGTTGGGCATCTGCTTCCATGCACACTTTCATTCTTAAGCTTATTTATTTCTCCATTAAAGTAAGACCTTATGCCTGAGTTTCACTATGCTTCAGTCTACTTAATAATTAAACTTAACTTTTCTAAGTAAGACAACTTAATTGACCAAAAGTTGTAAACACCTTTATTTTTTAAAAGAAGATTATTTGTCATTAAGGGAAAAATTCATAAATTTTTCATCCATCTTATTTGCTATGCACATTTGCTACTCTTTAGTTATTAATCATCGCTTATTTACAGCTATAGATTAAAGAGGCCATGTCTAAACTTTTTTTAAAAATTTATATCAACTGATGTGTTCATAAGTTCTGTGACATGAACTTTGCAACATTTTCCTGATTTTTCCCAGAAGCCAGCTCCTTGTTCTTCTGTCTTACAGATTCTAGACACTCTGTGTCTAAGCTTGGGCCTTTTAAAAGCTGTGTGTCATCTACCTAAGTGTCTGTAAAGAAATAAACAGGTAATCCTAAAATGATGTTCTTATGAATCAACATTTACAGATCCCTATTTCCTGTCAGGTTTTTTTTTTACTTTTGAGACCTTATTTTTATTTATTTAATAAATATTAATATGGCCAGCTACTTTCTAGGTGCCAGCAACGGTCATACATACTTTATAAATATAAACTTGTGGAATAAAACCCAACAATAGTATTGCAGTGAAATTCACAGTGCATAGCAAACTCATGAACCACAAGTATGATTTTCATCAGATCATTTAAAAAATTCTTATCTATTGCTAGTTTACATTATCACTAGCTTTCTTGAAGAGACTTTATTTTTTAAAACAAGTACAACTTGTTAACAGGATAGAAGTATTTGCAACATATAATAATTGTTCAGTGTTTATTTATTCAGAGGTAAAAATTTGCCAAAGAAACATTGGTGGAAAAAATAATTATTTTGGGAGGCCATAATGGTGAATTTTTTTAAGTTTTTAGTTTAAGGTGATAGCAGGACTTATTGGTAAAGATAAGTTCCCGTGCCTTTAAGAACTATAGAACCCACAGTGCCATCATTAGGATATGTAACTATTATCTTTCTAAGTCAGCCAAAATTCAGTCACCGATATGCTAAGAACGGACTGACAGTACAGCACATTACTTCAAGTGCCAACATAATGGCTAACATCAACAGAAGGAGAGGAAATTTTCAAGTGAAAAAAAGTGTCCCTGCTTAATGAAGGTTAAAATGTCCATTTGTTAAATTGAAATTTTCTGCTTTGAATACATCCATCAGAATAATTAATGTGTATTCATATTTCACAGTGTTGCTGGGGTTGCACATTATATGAAAAAGCAAAACTTAGAAAATATGTTTCTATAGACAATCAAGAAGCTTTGACTGAAAGCAAACAGTTATGAGAATAAAAGGCTAACAGGAGACATTTTAACTTGATAATAATTGAATAATGATTTGTTGTTTGCAATATTTTCTACTCCATGAGATAGAGCGTTACCTCACAATGAGCATTCTTGCTAATTTCTCCTTTCTTTTTATTCTAGGGTATTCCAGGACTCCTCAAAAATGTTTGGCCTTAAGGAAAGCTGTGTCAGTTACGCTCTAATGGTGAAGCGTGAGACCCAGAATAATTTTATTGGACATGTTGGTCACACTCGGACCTATAATCGTTCTAAGGTATATCATGTTTTAAACCTGCTATCTGTATTCTGTCAGCACAACTAAAAAGACATACCATGTGACATAGTATATTACATTATTGAGTTTCTTAGCCCATAAATGCTAGATATGATGCTGGTAGATTCTCTCCTGGAATACTGGCTAGAACTTTTATTCCATACTGTTCCCCAAAATACCACCATCCTGTAATTGAGCCAGAGGTAGCACATGAGCCAGATCCAAGCTGAGACAACTGGATTTTCTATCTCATGAATTTGGATTTAGGTCATTGAAAATAAATTAATTAACAATGCGGACCTAAGCTTGAAAATGTATGTGAACTACAGGGGTTGAGGCTGCAGTGAACAAGCATGATGGAGACTTGTATGCATTAGTGGATTAGCATCAAAGTCATCTCAAAGAAAAATAAGACACAGTTCCAGACAAATATAAACTCATTTCTTGTGTTATTGTTTCTTAATGCATGGTTTTCTTCCCCCAGACCTTAAATGCTTTGAGATCCCTCTGAATCTATTCATTAGTCACTCCCCAACTCCTACTTTTTCTGTTTGTGATCAAGAGATTCTTAACTGAGAAACTTTACTGCGTTGCTTTATCCTCCATGGATTATAAATTAAGTGTGTTTGGAGATATGAGAAAGAAGGAAAAGAGAAAAGAAGAATGTGAGATAGGATTAAATAAATGTGAATAGGCTTTTTATTTTTTTTTATTTAATACTTTTTAATATCATTTTACTTTAATTTTCTCTATCATTTTATTTAAAGATTATTACTACATCACTCTTTCTTCTTTGCATTTGTACCTACTATTTTTTTTTAATAATTACTTTAAAGGCTTTTTAAATCTACGATTAGTCTTCCTCTCAAGAGAATGATTCTAATCCCAAATAGAATTTTCACTTATAAAATCACATTGAAAAAAATTCTCACTTATTTATTACCTTATTTAAAGGTGGACCTATGTAAATTTTCTGTTTTGGCAGAGGCCTCACATTCTTACTATGGCACTGGACCTCCATATAATACATGTGAAAAAATTGTGAAGCTGACTCAAACATCTTTAGCATACCAGCTATTACCAGATCATTTAGGAGGAAATTAAGGATTCATGAGACAAGATAGTAAGAATTACTTTACAGAGAGTTGAATGAGTCCTGAGCACTTTATCTACCTCAGGCCAAATTTGGGGAGGAATAGTATGTCTGTAGGTCCAGGGCTCAGACATTGCAGAAGCCAGTGCTTGACTCTGACCTGGAAGCCCCTACTGGACACAAGTTGGAGAGAAGTGCCTGTGACAGTAGCACAATGAGAGAGGAGCTTGATGCTTTTTCCTTATGTTGTGAATATGTGTATTTCTTGTTCATAGAGAACCCTGGAAAGGTAGCCAGACTTAAAACATCTAGGAAAAGCCCTGGCCAAGTTCTGCCTGCCTGAGCTGGGGGAGTTTGACAGAAAGAACCTGTATAGGATGCACGGCATCCCATACTGGAGCTAAGGGAGAGACTGCCACTGGCCTTATAAAAGGTAAGTCACCCACAGACCATAGTGAAGTGAAAAGCCCTCACAGAAAAAGTAGGATAATGGTCACTGATAACCCCACAAAAGCAATCCAGGGGACAAAGAAAGAGTATTTCTGTATTTGACACGCTAAGAAGGTACCAGACAAGTCAAGTAAGAAATTTATTCCTTTACCTCTTTTACCCTCATCCTGGTTAAGCCAGGGACAATAGGGTAAAGTAGCAGAGATGGAACAAAAGAACAGGCAGATTAATAAAAAAGAACCTCAGTAGCTCTCATTCCCCACTATAGGTTTCTTAGCCCAAGATGAAATATTCTGACTTTAAATTGAATGAGAAATTAAAATTTTGACTTTGGTCAGATTTGTCTGCTCATACTTAGGAATGAGACTGTCATTAAGTAAAAGAAATTGAGATGCAATGTTTCTGCCAGAGCAGCACTCAGACACAGTGAAGATAAACTCGAAATACAGTAGTTCTCTTTATCAGCAGTTTCATGCAGTTTCACTTTCTGCTGTTTCAGTTACTCGCAGTCAACCACACTCAAAATGTATTTAAAAATCCCAGAAGCTCGGTCCAAAAGTATTGATTAAAAAAATCATAAGTTAAATAACTCAAGTTTTCAACTGCTCAGCTGCTGTTACCCACTTGTTAGTCACTTAGCAGCCGTCGGGGGTATCAGATGGACTGTAGTGGTATCGTACTGCTCGTGTTCACTAACCCTTATTTTACTTAGTAGTGGCCCCACAGCCATGCACATAACTTCTATCACAGCACATCATTATAATTATTCTCCTTTAACTTTTAGTTGTTACTTTCTTACTCTGCCTAATTTAAAAATTACACTCTATCATATGTATGCAGATATAGAAAAGAACGGTGTATTTGGATGTTGGATAATCATGGCTTCAGGCACCTACTGGGGGTTTGGGAGTGAATCCCCCTCAGATGAGGGGTGACTACTATAGCTTGTTTGGAAATCAATGATGTGCAGAAAAGTAAAGCTGTTTCTGGAGTTCATTTTAAATTTAAAAAATTTAAAGTATACTGTATTATGGTTTGATTTACATATATTGTGAAATGATTACCACAATAAGTTTAGTTAACAGTCATCATCTCACATAGATATAACAAAAAGAAAAGACAAAAAATTCTCTTTGTGATACATTCTACTATCTTAACAACTTTCCTATACATCATACAGCAGTGTTAACTGTTGTACATTACATCCCTAGTACGTATTTAAAATACAGATTATTTAATAAATTAACTACAAAATACAGAAACAGAACCATCCAGACTCCACGAAACTCCTGTGCATCCTTTTCAAAGGTTGTACTACAACAGTGGGCGGGTTTAGGTGAACATATGACCCCATGTTAGTCCTATCTGTCAGCTCTGCTTACATTCTTCTGCGTATTCTTCTGTATCCTTCTGGATCTTTGCTTGTAGCTGCCCTTTACTAGAATTCTTTTAAACGACCAAAATTGGATGAAAAACAAGATGTTATGATTTATCTCATTAATCGCTTGCTTTCAAAATAGAAGATTAGATTGACATTGGTAAACATGACAACCGATTGCAAACTCCAGGTTCACCTCTGATGGCTCTGCTATATCTGTCAAGTGGCCATTTTTTAATTACCTAATCATACCAAGGGAACTCGCTGTCTTACATCATGGGTCATGATGTTACCCTTAAGAAAAAAGGTGTTGATGTAGGAGGATCCATCATTTTCTTTCTACCAGACACTGTAATGGTGTGGAATAGAAAATGAAGGGAGCAATCGGTTCAAACAGCTCTTAATAATTTGGAGCAAAGTGGAAAAGCAAAAAGAGTTTTTATTTTGGGGGCTTCATTTTTCCATCACCTGTAAGTAGGGAAATTAGTGAGAGCCTCTCCAGATCCCCCTCAGTGTCATTACTCCACAGGTCTATCCACTTGAATAGCAGAGGAGAAGACCTTTTGGCCCACTGTTTTTATTTCTCAAGTAGATTTCTCATTCATTTCCTTTCAGAATAAGGACAATAAAGGTTGCAGAGGATCATGCCTGTCAGATTAAACCCACTTATATTTACTTTTATTCATTGCCCTTACTAATCTTTATAGCTATTACAAATTCTAACATGTTAAGGCTCTAAGAAAAAGAAAGCCGAGGTGAATATAGTTATTTTTCCTCTTCAGAGATTTGGTTTGCAAGTATGCAACATTTAAAAAAATAAAATTAATGAGTTATTTAGTTTCATGTATTAAGTTCTTTGTTCCTAATTTGAAGCACAAGGTCATTTATCTCTCAGGAAGTTAACATTTATACTTTAATGAGGCTCAATATTGGAAGAGTGCTTGAAGCTTTAAAAATGATAGCAATAAACATTCTTTTCAATTACAGTTCTTTGGAATAGCTTATTTTTGCTCTTAAGACAACTGAATGTCACATTTGAAAATGCTTGCTTTATTATAAATCATGTGAATTCTTTATTTCTCAAGATGATTAATGGTTTTTGGCCAACTTGTCAAATTCATTTATATATTTTTCATGCTTCTTACTTGATGTTATGTTTTATGTCCTTGAAGGTAAATTGAGTTTTTAACTGAGAAATACACATATAACTAAATCTACCATGTTAACTAGATTGGTTGGCCAATCCAGTTGACACACACACACACACACACACACACACACACACACACACACACACAATACCACCACCAACAACAAAGGAAAACAACAAGACTAATAAAAAGACGATTAACTGGTAGTTTTATCAATTACTAAGAGTTTGAAGCCTTCACCAATGTTCTTTTGTTTTTATTAAACATTAAAGTCCCATAAGTGAAATCACTTGGTCAAAAGGTAAATTCATTTTTAGTTTTCTTGAGGTATCCCCATACTGTTTTCCATAGTGGCTGCACCCATCTGCACTCCCACCAACAGCATAGGAGGTTTCCCTTTTCTCCACACGCTCACCGGCACTTGGTGTTTGTTGACTTATTGGTGGTAGCCATTCTGGCAGGTGTGAGGTGATATCTTATGGTCATTTTAATTTGCATCTCTTTGATGACTAGTAACATGGAGCATTTTTTCTTATGTCTCTGGGCCCTCGTATGTCCTCTTTGGAGAAGTGTCTATTCAGGTCCTTTGCCCATTTTTTTGATTGGATTGTTTGTCTTCCTGGTATTGAGTTGTATGAGTTCTTTATATATTCTGGAAATTAAATCCTTATCCAGTGTATTATTGGCAAATATGTTTGCCCACGCAGTGGGTTCTCTTTTAATTTTATTGATAGTTATTTTTGCTGGGCAGAAGATTTTTAGTTTGATGTAGTCCCATTTGTTTATTTTTCCTTTATTTCCCATTCCCAATGAGACATACTGGCAAAAATATTGCTACTAGAGATGTCTGGGCTTTTACTGTTATTTTGTGAAACTGTTTCTATAAAAGTCAGAATCAGTTTTTGTAGATGTGGAAGCACATGGGTCCATGGAAGTGAGCAGACTCTGACTTTCCCACCAAAGCTCTTTACTTTGGAGCACTTGTTGGAAACAAGCTGACAGTGTCCTGCAGGTTAAAAAACAATAGACTAGTAAAACATTAATGTAAAATAAGGACTGTAACTCTTGACCATAAATTCTTTCTTATCTGATTTTTTTCAGACATTAACATCATTATTTTTCACAATCTCCCTTTCATTTCTAAAAATATCTACATTCATTTTGCTGTGATACTAACATGTAATAAAGAGATGAATCAAGTCCAATGAGTTTAAAAATGTGGACACAGGAAGAGCCAAGTAAGAGTGTTAATCATGGCTCTGACAGCAATAAATCATTCATCTCTGTTGGTCTCAATTTGCAAAGTGAGGTATTAGATTAGGTGATGACTAAAATTTTTTCCATCTTAAATATCTATTAAATATTATAAATATTCTGTGCTTTTATATGGGCCTAAAATGCTAGGGAATAAAGGCCCCAAGACTTCTATTTGAAGCAGGAGTAATATTCAAGATAAAGCAATGTAAATTCCAGATGGCTACTTCTTAGATTGGTACAGACTTTATATAAATTAACTTCTTTCATAAAAAGTATTTTATTCTCAGTAAAACCCTCTTTAAAATGTATAAAGGACACATGGACAAAGCCAAAGGGGGGTAGGATTGAGGGTGGGAGGTGGGGATGGCTGGGATGGGGGAATTGGTGGGGGAGAAATGAAGACAACTGTACTCAAACAATAAAAAAACAACAAAAAAATCCTGTGAAGGCAAAAAAAAAATGCCATTGGCTAAGGAGTTTGGGTAATTCTGAAAGGTTCATGAAGATAAACTGTTCTTGATGCTTACAAAGTGTGACATTGATATTCTAACATAGAAAGAGTACCTTTCAGCTATTTCCCTTAATTTGAGGACTGTGTGTACATTCCTTCTTAATTTGATTTTAATAAGACCTTAAGTTATCTGCAAGGCATTTGATTGAATGAAGAGGTAATTATTTCATAAATAGTTATGAATATATTCATCCAGCCAATGGACAAATGTTTAAGAATATACCTTTTTGCTTTTGTAGTCTGAACACATTTCTAAAGAGATTTAAAAGCCATTGTCTTTCAGATTTTTCCTTAATGTATAATAAACAAAAATCCACACTGTATACATATTTAGTTAATTAATATTTACATATTTGCATATATGAAGTATCAAAATTTGGTGATTCTTTTGAGTGCCTATTTTTTTTTAAATTTACATATGAAGGTTCTATTTACATTTTATCGTTGGTTCACTGCATTCAGGTAAGAGCTTAGATTCATTGATTCTACATTGTAGTTTTGGCAATGCTAAAACTTGGACACTAACAACAATGTATTTGTAAAATAAATACATGGATAAATGAATATTTTAAAAATATTCGTCCCAAATCATTCTCCATTTTTCTTACAGTTGTTTGAAATTCTCATGAAAGGCAAAACCAAAATAAGAAATTTGTCTTGGAATGTGACCTAGTTCACTTATGTTCACCTATGCATACCTTGACCTTGGTATAAATTAAAGCACCTAATCAACAAATTGAATCAACAGACAAAATAGAGACAGACTCATAGAGAGCAGGATGATAGCTGCTGGGGGTTGGAAGTTAGCGGGTGGAGGGATGGAGCAAAAAGGATTCACAGACATGGACAGTAGTGTGGTGATTGCTGAGGGATGAGGGTATAAAAGGTTTAAATGGTAATGGAAAAAATACAATAAAAAGTTTTTAAAAAACATATCCATGAAGGAATGTATCCTGCTTGAATCACATTTGACATAGAAGGGAAAAAAACAAGGCAACTTTAGGGCTTTAGCTATCATGAGAAGTGAATGACCTACCAGAGACCAGGCCTGAGCACCTTGGGAGCACTGTTAGTGCACCCGGATTGTATTGGTGAAGTCAATGGCAAGGGAGTGCTGCTCATAGAGTACAAGACGGGAACCATAAAAAATGATCTAAGTCACAATCATTTCTCAGCTACCCTTGGGCTAGTTTTAACTTTAATCTAGACAGCAAAGAGCCATGAAATTAAACTTAGACAATACTATCCCCATTGCTTCTATTTTTAATGTAGTAAGTAAAAGGATTTAGGGGACTCCCAGAGTGGAGAATTTGTGAGGGAAAATTTATCCTTTTTTAATGTGTTCCTTCTAATTCTGTATCTCTAATCACCAGGTCACATGAACAGAGGGTCTCAAAATTTGTTTTTTAAACTATATAATTAATCATGCAATTAATGATTGTGTTTGCTATTAAGGGAAAACTAAGACTAGATAACAAGCCACAGAGATTTGTGTGTATGTGTGAATGGGAAGTTGGTCTTATCTTTTCCATTAAGCAAAGTAAACATCTATAAATTTTTTAAAAATAAATTTGCACATAGCAGTAGAAGAGGGTGAAAATCAAGTAGAGGTGACGTACATGACAAAATACAATATGGTAAACATTTTATGTTAATTTTATAATTTTCCAAGTACCTGCTCTATTTACTTTCACTAACACTGGGACAAATAAAAGGATGCATAAAACTATTTTATATCATTCATATGATGATATATAATAATAAACCACATGGCAACAATTATAATAATAAAATAATTTCCTTTTAATGAGTACAAACTATGCATTATGCTTTTTAAAAATTATTTTAATCTTTATAACAGCTGTGTAGCTGCAGAAATTGAGGTTAAAAAAAATAAAATTATTTTGCCCGCGCTTTCAGTGTTAGCAGGTAGAGGTGTTTGGTTTTTAGGTTCCAGAGATTCCATACCTAACCACACCAGTACACTCTTTCCTTAGCAGACATTTATGGTTCAATGAAGTTTAGTGAATAAGTCTTTGGTCCTTTGGTTCCTTCAGCCATTGGTAGAGTCAAGATAATTGAGTAGCATCTAACTTTATTCTTGAGATATAACTCTTCTTTGGATCACCAAAAATCACCCAATAATATATTTGCATCTAGACAAATTTGATAAATTTTTACAAAGCATGTATGCAAAATTTATTTATACTTTAATGAAATCATCAGATTTAACCACTTGTTTCAAAACACTGACTATAAGAGTTCTGTCATGTATACATCATTGCTTTGGAAAATCTCTCCAAATTGAAATCGATACAACAATTACAAGATTACACATACCTTCCAAGTTTTGCTCTGCCCCAGGAGAGTCTTATTAGAGAAGCCAGAGAAGAAGAGGACAGGTTTCTCAGTATTTGTCTTTGGACTTGCTATTTGGACATTCAAGTTGGAAAGATTTGTCCATTATCTTTACAGTCATGCATCACTAAACAATAGGACACTTTCTGATAAATGTGACATTAGGTGATTTTGTTGTTATGCAAATATCATAGAGTAAACTTACATAAACCTAGATGGTGTAGCCTACCACACACCTAGGCTGTATGGTATAGCCTATTGCTCCTAGGCTGTAAACCTGTACGGGATATTACTGTACTGAATACTCTAGGCAATTGTAACACAATGGTAAATATTTGTGTATCTGAATATATCTAAACATAGAAAATGTACAGTAAAAATATGGTATACAAGATAAAATGTGTTATATTACACCTTGTGTTGCCAGTGCTGAAGGCCGGACAGGTTCACACGGGATTCAGGGAAACGGAAGAATATTTGTGGAGCTGTGGGAAGGCCTGACATGCCTTTATTCACCTGTGTGCTATCTACGCAAGCCCCAAGTCGCGTGTCCCACAGCACGTTTCCCCCACGGGGAAGTCCTGACTCCCTTATATACTAAAGGCACACAAAGCTGGCATGGTGCCAATGCCGGCCTTCAGGTTATGTAACAGAGCTTCATTCTATGCATGGGCCCCTAGTCAAGGCCACATGTACACTGCCAAGCCACAGTCACCCGGACATCCTGGTGAGGGAGCCTGACTATCTTCATTTTCCCTGCGCACCTGTGTAGGACACTTGCCATACGTGGAGCTTGCAGGCCTGGAAGTTGTTCTGGGTGTTCTTCCTCTTGGGAAGTGAGTGGTGAGTGAGTGTGAAGGCCTAGGCCATTACTGCCCACTGCTGTAGATTTTATAAACACTGTGAATTTAGACTACACCAAAGTAATAACTGTTTTCTTTCTTCAATAATATAGCCTTAGCTTGCTGTAATTTTTTTACTTTATAAACTTAATTTTTAAACTTTCAAGTGTTTTATAATATTAACTTTGTGTTAGCTTAAAACACAAATAGTGTACAACTGTATTAAGTATTTTTCTTTATATCCTTATTCTATAAGCTTTTTCCATTTTTTAACTTTTATTTTTTACCTTTTCAAACTTTTTGTTAAAAACTAAGATTCAAATCCACACATTAGCCTAGGCCTACACAAGATCAGAATCATCAATATCACCGTCTTTCACCTCCACATCTTGTCCCACTGGAAGGTCCCCAGGGACAGTGAAGGACATGGAGCTGTCATTTCCGTTGATAGCAATGCCTTATTTGGGAACACCTCCTGAAGGATCTGCCTGAGGCTCTTCTTGAAGTGTTGCCCTTTCAGATATATGTTTATGGTGGTTTGCTTTTTTTTTAATTATATATTTACTTGTAAGCAGATAATACACCATGAATATTCCTTAGTAAGGAAAACCTTAATGAAAAGGTTTATGTTTTCAAATTTTTTAAAGAGTTATTGAGGTCTATAAAAGCTTCTGCTAAACTCTTCATTGTAAATTTTCTTGGTTGTTCACTTTTTCTTCTTCTGAAGTTTCTTTTTCTCTTGTCTTTTCTTCAGCTATGCATTCCGGTTCCAGTTCCAACAACTCCTCATTAGTCATTTCCTCAGCAACCTCCTCTAGGAGCTCCTCCATGGCATTCTCATCCACACCCAGGTTAGACCCTTTTGCCATCTTAGCCACAGCCTTGATTTTTGCAACCTCCTCAACTTGGCTAATCCTTTGAAGTCACAGACAAACCTCTTGAATGTCTTCTCTCAGATTGCCATTTATACAGTCCTTGGTGACATCGTCTCAAGCTCATGCAAGGTTCTTGCTGCAGTTATAGATGTAAACCTTCCATAATTGCACCAGTGTTTTCTCAATGTCTTTCTCAGATGTAGCAGTAGCCTGGGCAGAAGTCCTAGGCATTACTAGCTTCCATAATTTCTTGACCCACTGGTTGGAGCAAAGAGGTGGAATCTGGGGGAAAAAACACAACTTTGATATCAAGAGGAAGACCATTAATAAAATGAGAATGTCTGGAAACATTATAAACAATAAGCAAAATGTTGAGTGGTATGTTATTTTCCAAACAGTTTTTCATTTCACTGACATAGCAACTCAGGAATGCATCATGGAAGAGAAACCAAGTCATCCATGACTTCTTATTATTCCTAGAGTATAGGCATACCTCAGAGATATTTCTGGTTCAGTTCCAGACAACCACAAAGAAGTGAATATAGCAATAAAGCAAGTCACATGAATTCTTTGTTTTCCCAGTGCATATAGATTTATGTTCATACTGTATTGTAGTCTAAATGTGCAATAACATTATTTTTAATTATAATTTATTGATTATGCTATTACTGTTGTCCCAGTTTTTCCTCCTGTGTCTCCCTCCATCCAGCACCCCTCGCTTCATCAGGCAATCCCCATATCATTGTTCATGTCCATGGGTCATGCGTATAAGTTCTTTGGCTACTTCATTTCCCATACTGTGCTTAACATCCCCATGGCTATTCTGTAACCATCTATTTGTAATTCCTAATTCCCTTACCTCTTCACCAATTCCTTAAAATCCCCCTCCCATCCAGTAACCATCAAAACCATCTCTGTATCCATGATTCTGTATCTCTTTTTCTTGTTTGCTTAGTTTGTTTGGTTTTTCTTTTAGATTCAATTGTTGATAGATATGTATTTATTGCCATTTTATTATTCATAGTGTTGGTCTTTTTCTTAAATAAGTCCCTTTTACATTTCACCTAATAATGGTTTGGTGAGGATGAACTCCTTTAGTTTTTTTCTTGTCTGGGAACCTCTTTGTCTGTCCTTCTAGTCTAAATGATACGTTTGCTAGGTAGAGCAATCTTGGCTGTAGGTCCCTGTTTTTCATGACTTTGAATATTTCTCACTAATCCCTTCTATCCTGCAAAATTTCTTTTGAGAAGTAAGCTGACAGGATTATGGGAACTCCCCTATAGGTAACTAACTTCTTTTCTCTTGCTGCTTTTAAGATTCTCTCTTTATCTTTAACTTTTGGCATTTTAATTATGACGTGTATTGGAATGGGCCTCTTTTTTTTTTTTTAAGATTTTATTTATTTAATTTCAGAGAGAGGAGAAGGGAGGGAGAAAGAGCAATGTATGGTTGCCTTTCACATGGCCCTCATCGGGGACCTGGCCTGCAACCCAGGCATGTGCCCTGACTGGGAATCAAACTGGAACCCTCTGGTTCCCAGCCCGCGTTCAATCCACTGAGCTACACCAGCCGGGCCATGAATGGACCTCTTTATATCCATCTTTTGGGACTCTCTGTGCTTCCTTGACTTGCATGTCTATTTCCTTTATCAAATTAGGGAAGTTCTTTTTTGTTAAATATATTTTATTGATTATACTGTTACAGTTGTACCATTTTATTCTCCCCTTTATTCCACTCTACCTTCACCCTGCCTCCCACCATCATTATCCCACCTTAGTTCATATCCATGGATCATACATATAAGTTCTTTGGCTTCTCCATTTACCATACTAGTCTTAACCTCCCCCCGTCTATTTTGTACCTACCATTTATGCTTTTTATTCCCTTTATATCTTGGGTAATATAATTATGATGTGCCTTGGTTTGTGCTTCCTTGGGTTCAACTTCTTTGGGACTCTCTGAGCTTCCTGGACTTCCTGAAAGTCTATTTCCTTTGCCAGATCAGGGAAGTTCTCCATTATTTTTCCAAATAAGTTTTCAAATTCTTGCTCTTCCTCTTCTTCTTATGACATGCCTATGATTTGGATGTTGGAACGTTTAAAGTTGTCCCAGAGGTTCTTAAGCCTCTCCTCATTTTTTTTTTTTTTAATTCTTGTGTCTTCATTCTGTTCTAGTTGAATGTTTATTTCTTCCTTCTGCTCTAAATTATTTATTTGAGTCTATGTTTCCTTTCTGTCACTGTTGGTTCCCTACACATTTTTTCTTCATTTCACTTTGCATAGCCTTCACTTCTTCCTCTATTTTGCAACCATCTTCAGTTATTTTTGTGAGCATCATGATTACCAGTGTTTTGAACTTTGTATCTGATAGGTTGGCTGTCTCTTCATTGCTTAGTTCTGTTTATTGGGATTTGATCAGTTCTTTCATTTGGGCCACTTTTTTGTTTTTGTTTTTGTCTAAACATGCCTGTTACTCTGTAAGGGGCAGGGCCTTAAGTATTCGCCAGGGTGGGGCAACCCACTTCAGTGCCTTGTGGTGATGTATGTGGGAAAGGGGTCTGAGAGGGAACAGTGCTGTTTGTTCGGCTCTTTCCTGGCTTTCAGTCACTTCCCCCACTACACACAAGTAAATTGGGCCCCTCTGGTGCTTATTCACCGGGTGGGTGGTTTTGTGTACATTCTAGGACCCGCTGGGTCTCCCCAACGAACTCTCCTGTGAGGCTGGGAGTTTTTTCCACCACCTCAATCGCCACAGGTTTTTCCAGTCAGAGCTTTTGAAGCTTTATTCCCCATGCTGGATCCCTAGGTTGCATGGTCTGTCTTAATCCCTAGTTGTTCCTCTTGGTTTATCTGCATGCAAACGTGTGACCACCTAGTCCTCAGCTTCTGCCTTGTCACAAGTCCTCTCTACCCTGGTTGCCCATCTCCACCTCTCCTCCCTGTCTGGAGGAATGTTTCTTCTTTAACTCCTTGGTTGTTGGAATTCCATACAGTTTGATTTTTCTGAACAGTTCTGGTTCTTTTTTGTTTTTAAATTTGTTGTACTTCTTTTTGTTGTGCAATGAAGCAAAGTGTATCTACCTCTGTGCCCATCTTGGCCAGAAGTCAAGGAAAATTCTATTTCATTGTTCTTTTTCAAATTGATTTCCAATTTCTTGTTCTTTCTGGTTCCTTCTTCTCTTTCTGGTACCCCTATTATGCAAATGTTGTAATGCTTGAAGTTGTTCCATAAGCTGCTTACACTATCCTCATTCTTTTGTGTTTTTTTGTTTTGTTTTGTTTTTTTATTTTTTTTACTTCTTGCTCTATTAGTTATTTTTTGGTTACTCGTATTCCAAATCATTGATTCGACTCACAGTTTCAGCCACTCTACTGTTGATTCCCTATAGTTTTTCATTATTTCAATTAGTGAATTCTTCATTTCTGACTAGATATTTTTTATGCTATTGAGGTCCTCACTAAGTTCTTTGAACATCCTTATAACCAGTGATTTGAACTCTGCATCTGATATCTTTCTTATCTCCATTTTGTTTAGTTCTTTTTCTGGAGTTTTGATCTATTCTTTCATTTGAGCCATGTTTCTTTATTTCCTCATTTTGGCAGCCTACCTGTGTTTGTTTCTATGTATTAGGTAAAGCTGCTATGACTCCCTGTCTTGGTAGAAAGGCCTGGTATAGTAGGTGTTCTTTAGAGTCCAGTGACACCTCCTCCCTAATCACCCAAGCTGGGTACTTGAGGTATACCCTCTGTGTAGGCTGAATACACCTTCCTCTTGTAGTGGAGCCTTATTGCTATTGGCAGGTAAGTAGGAGGGATTTATCCTAGCCTGTCAGCTGCAAGGACTGGCTGTGACCACTGACCATCAATCTCTTCCTTCTGTGGAGTACAGCTATGTGGAGGTAGGGTGGTGGTGCTCCAACATTGTCTGTAGTGGTCTCTTGTGAGCACAGGCTCTGGAGTTTCCTGGGTGATGTAGGCCAACCAAGGTCAACCCACACCATATTTTTGCTAGGACCACGCTGCCTGGGCTATAAATCAATCTGAGATTGCTGCTGCTAGTGCTGGACCTGGGGCCACTTAGTAATTGGTACAGGGCCTCCAGGCTTACTGAAGCTGGCTGTTGCTAGTTTGATAGGATTTAGGAAGTTGGGATGCATGAGCTTCCATTCATATAGAAAAGACACAGTTAAAGGCTTGAGTAGGTACATAAGTTGGATGGACAAAGACTCATGGCATTCCAGGTCAGGACAAATAGTGTTAGTATGGTTGATGGACTTTCAGATATGATACCCACCTGCTGACTCTGGCTTTTTGAGGGGAGACCTTAGGAAAGGTGCAGTGGCCTCTTTCCACCATTTTGTCTGGGACACAGCTGTCCCCCAGCTCCTACCTTGATGCCAGATGTTTCAGATCTTCCCTGCATGCCAGTGGTGCCTTTCAAGCTGCTACTCCAGTGCTGGAGCTCAGAGGGAGTAAATCTGAAATAGTCTGTGTGTGGGTTTTTTAAGGGGAACTACTTGAGACTCTAGAAGTTTCTTCCACTGACTCAGTTTCTGCTGGATTTTGTAACCAGAAGTTATGGGGACTTATCTTCCTGGCACAGGAAAGTTGGACTGGGGAGCTGGGTGGAGGCTAGTAGTACACCTTGCTCCTGAGATATCCCTCCCAAATTTTTATCCACCACATGTGGGTGTGGGACTAGCCCATTCTATGTCTCTGCCCCTCCTACCAGTCTGGATGGATGTGGTTTCTTTAATTCTGTAGTTGTCAGACTTCTATTCAACTCAATTTCTGGTGGTTCTGAGTAATGGTTGTTCTATATTTTAGTTATAATTTTGATGCGGTTGTGTGAGGAGGTGAGCCATAGTTACCTATGCTGCCATCTTGATTAGAAGTCCTCACAAGAGCATTATGTTAAAAATGTACATACCTTAATTAAAAATACTCTTTTACTAAAAAATTCTAACCATCATCTAAGCCTTCAGGGAGTCATAATCTTTTTGCTAGCGGAGCTTCTTGTGTTGATATTGGTGAAAATACAGTATCTGCAAAGTACAATAAAGTGAGAACACTTAACAAGATATGTCTATGCACTAGCGTTGCATGCTTATAGATATGCTGTAGGTCCTGGGGTTCTCACTGTGTCAGATTACAAAGTGTTTTAATTTATAACCTGCAACTTTGACCCTAAGTAAGACTCATTCATTAAAATCTTTGAAACATAGCATTGATGTGGCCTCCTAATAGTGAAAGTTCTTTTAGACATTTGTTTCTGAAATAGGGAGGTTTCACCTATATTGAATATTTGGTCTGAGAAGCAATTTTTCTCTCATAATCAGCTTATCTAGAGTTTCAAAAAATTCTCCAGCTGTCTTCACATCAGCACTTGCAGACTTGCCACTCACTTTCACAATGTATGACTAATGATTCTTGAATTGTTTACACCACCCAGAGCTAGCAGTAAATTTAACATTGTAATCAG
Source organism: Micronycteris hirsuta (assembly GCA_004026765.1). Classification (NCBI taxonomy): domain Eukaryota; kingdom Metazoa; phylum Chordata; class Mammalia; order Chiroptera; family Phyllostomidae; genus Micronycteris; species Micronycteris hirsuta. The sequence goes on from PVJI01004307.1 coordinate 76,422, forward strand.
GTCCAGCCTTTTCTTTCAACATCAAAATCAAGGTGGTTTTTTTGGCCATGATCATCATGGTGCCAAGAGAGATACGCTTCTATGTTTGGTCTTCAATCCAGGTCATTGGCAGTTTCTCCATGTCTGATACAGGCTCTTGTCAAATTTTTATTAGTCTTAAAAGCTATGTCCCTTTGTTCTTGTTCTTCAAGATCATAGCTATGGTGGAATAGGACATGCCTGCTGGTGAGCAATAACCATCACTAATTTTCCACTGTTGTAGTCCTTAATCACTGTTAATTTTGCTTCTGAGCCAATCACTTAATGTGGCCTCTTACTGGCAACATTATGAGTGGATTTTGTATGCTTAGATGCTATAATGAAAAGACAACATGAGGTTAAATCAAACACAAGAAAAATGATGTAATCAGAGTTGTGGTAAACATGAAATGTATTGAGGTTACTGACAGCAAAATGTGGCATACTATTCCATGGCAAACTATTTTATTTAATAAGTAGAAGGAGTACACTCTAAAATAATGATGAAAAGTATAGGAGAGTAAAGACATAAACACAGTAACAGTTGTTTATTATCCTTATCAAGTATCATGTATTATACATAATTGTATGTGATATACTTTTATAGGACTTGCAGCACAGTAGGTTTGTTTATACCAACACTGCCACAAACAAACAAGTAACACATTGTGCTTTGATATTATTACAGCGGTTACAGTGTCACCAGGTGGTGTGAATTTTTTCAGCTCCATTATAATCTTACGGCACTACCGTCATGCATATAGTCATTGCTGACCAAAACATCATTATGTAGCACAAGACTGCATAATAAAAAATAAAAACTTCATTATATGAATCATGTGATGGAAGTAAATTTGAAAGAACTAGCACACAAAAAATAAAGCCATCGGTGAATTTTTTGACAGAAACTTTTTTTGAAAGCATAATTTAAAGAGGCATGGCGCAATAATGAGAGAAATTATGATGGCACTAAGAACGTATTAGCAGAGCCCATGCCAAAAAGCCTTTTTCCAGGGTAGAAACCTGCTCATTCTGCCTACATTTGTATGTAAACACAGTTGCTGCTGGCAGGAAGCTAACGTCGTTTCCCGGAGGCCTTATAAACAGTGCCACAATAAATGTACTTTAGACTAATTGGAACCCAGTGAGGAGGAGGGCAAAGCAGAAACTGTGAGATGTCAGCTTGAAATTTTCCCAAGCAAGTGTTGCAGCCATCAAAATAAGCTGTTTTCCAAGTCAAGTTTTCTTTCCATCTCCCCACCCCATGATGAGGACAGTACTTCAGAAACCTCTCATATTTATAACTGCTCCCACTAATCTACAGCAAAACAACCCCATGGCAGAACAAAAGGCTCTAAAAAGGAGGAAGACTGTTTCAAATATTAGCTGAAGAAAAAAAAATCAAGTAAAAAATACCCACCCAAGAAAGAAATCTAAGATCATTGGAAAATAAGAAGTAAATAATCCCTAAAGAAATAAATGCTGGAGTTTAAAAGGAAAGAAAAGCAGAAATAAATTCAAATCCATTTCATGAGAAAGGTGCCTATCAATTACCCAGAGGCCAGACAATTAGCCATGAGAAACGATATTAAGCTTGTGAATCAAATGGCCAAATCGATCCTGTGGTATTAGCAGGTTATAGTCAATTAATAGTGCACAAATATGCCTTTCCATTAATTAATAAGTTTTTGTTCAAAAGCTAAAACCTCATGATAATGCAAATATCTCAGAAAATATTCCTTTAAAAATTCTTTACTGTTTATACTGTGTTTGAGTTGCAACTTACATGGCCAATGCCAGCAATTGAACGAGCTGCAGCAGGGCATAAGAACCCAGAGAATATTAACAGCAAGCCATTTAGATTTCAGGCTTACAATGGCTCCTCATCTCTCACTCAAACCCTGTCGTTCCTGTCTGAAATGAGCTACGGCTAGAGAAGACCTTTCTAGGGTCAAAGAGATCAGAATGGATGGAAACAGGGAAATGACTGGAGATAAAACTGGAGGCAACTCTGACAAAAGAAGGAGTGTTTTATGGTCATTTTTCTATTAGTAAGTAATTGTGACTTATGAGAAATACTTAAAAGCTTATTTGAACATGTGCCCATATACTGAGGTAATTTATTGAATTAAATACAAAAAAAAGTGTTAAAATTTTAATTGTCAAATATCAAAGCTGTCTACACTGAGTTTCTTACTCATGCATTAATTTAACTTTCAAATCCTTCCCTCTTGCCCTCTAGCTTTTGAGATGTACTATTATTTTTCTGTGTGGATTCTATTTTATGATGTTTCATAGCAATAAAATTATAATTCTAGGAAAACTTATATATTTCTTAAATATGACTATGTAGAAAAGTTGGTGTAAAATCCTTGTCATGTCTAAGAGACTGGGTTAAGTGTCATGTCCAATTTCCCATTAAGACTTAAGGAGACAATGGGTGAAGGTATGATTGAATTCAGGTAAGTTTGGGCATTTAAAGGACTGTGGCATTTAGAGTCCTGTTTCTCCAAATTATTTGACCTGACCCACATTCCTCCACCCCTATCTACACAGTGCCCACCTGCCCTAATTGTGCTCTGTGCCTGCTGCAGGCGTCTATGTTTGTGCTCCTATATCTGTCTCCTCCCAGACATTGTGCCGTGTTCTGAACCCATGTCAACTTCTGGAAACCATCATATCTGCACTCCTTTCAAATCCTCTTCTCTTTCTTCATTTCAGCTGAGGAATTTTCATTATTGCTGCTATTCAAGTTGAAGTGGGGTGGGGGAGCAAAGGCCTTGCTCATACAAATGAGGTTTTCTCCAAATCTTTTTTTATGGCTTTATCTTTTTCTCAAGGCCCTCGTCTTTTTGTACTTAGATGCCAGGAAGAGATTTCCTTTTTCTTTGCATTCTTTTTTTTTTTTTTTTAGTATAACAATCTTTTATTTTATTATTTTATTTTTTATTGTTATTCAAGTGCAGTTTTCTGCATTTCCCCCTCACCATTCCCTCCACCCCAGCCATCCCCATCTCCCACCCTTAATCCTAGCCCCCTTTGGTTTTGTCCATATTGCCCCAACTTTTTCTGAATTCTTAAGCTGGAGTAATAAGAACACAAAAATTGCTTATGCACAAAAATGGGGAGAAAAGAGATATAAAAATATTGGCTTATATTTCACAAATATTATTCCATCATTTGTTAAAACCTGCCTTAATTCCAACATTTATTTTAGTGCCTCTAAAGTTATGTTCTTTTTCCAAAATGCTCTCTGGGTCCCCTGCTAAACCTCATCTAACTCTATCCAACAACATCAAGGATATTCATCTATGAGTATCCTTCTAGTTTTAAACTCTAGATTACTTTTTCACACACTTACATTTTACCTACCCTAGATCCTGAAATTCTTTTCCTTTCAAATCTGAATTTCTGTCAGATCAAATCTAGCCATTTCATGAGTATAATTGGTTAACAGAGTGCCAATCTAATCATACCAGCTCTTGGTAGTCCCATATGACACACACATATTTTATAGGAACGCCTCACTCCTCACATGACAACAATTTTATGTCATTTTTGTGAGTTTTGAGATAATCCTGGAGCCCTTTGGTACAAAGATAACAATGGCCATGTTGAGTTAATATCCCTGGATTTAGACTTGAGTCAGATTGTTGTTTTCCTGAGGGCCATCTATGAAGACTAATTTTCAGTACTTCATGGGTTAATGAGTGCATCTAGAAAGGATACAATATTAAGTTGGTAACAAATCTTAATAAATAAATAAACAACATACAGAACAACTTCTTCACCATGCTGTTGCTCAGAAGCAATTTCCATTAAAGGTAATTATGTTTTATTGTCTTAAAAGCTAAAGCTTCAGCTATTTCTTCATAAATGTGTATTATCCAGAATGGCAGTAATGATTAATTAATTAAATAAATATCACTAAGGCCCTAGCTGGGATGGCTCAGTGGATTGGATACCAGCTTGAGAAGTGAAAGGTCATTGGCTCAGTTCCCGGTCAGGCACATGCTTGGGTTGCAGGTTGTGTCCCCAGTGAGGGCCAGGGAGAGATGACAATCTCATATACCCATGTTTCTCTCCCTCTCTACCCTCTCTCTAAAGTTACATAAATAAAATCTAAAATAAATAAATGAAGATCACCGAGAACATGAAAGCTATATATAAAATCGGAAAGAGGAGGAACTGTTGATTGCTGTTGGAGAGAACACTCTTGCAGAGCCTGTTATGGCTCATCAATCTGCTTTCAGATTTGAAGTGTGCATTTGAATTTTGCAGGGAAGAGAGCACTAACAGATAAGAGACTAAATTTTAACTATAAAGGAAAGATTATGAGTTCTGTCTGGAAAAAAAATTCAGCCATTATTAATGCAGCAGAAAGGAAGAAGGAGCTTATACCCTTTGCAACAGCATGGATGGAACTGGAGAGCATTATGCTAAGTGAAGTAAGTCAGGCAGTGAGGGACAAATGCCATACGATCTCACCTTTAACTGGATCATAATCAACAAAAGCAGAAAGCAAGCAAAACATAACCAGAGACATTGAAATTAAGAACAGTCTAACAATAGCCAGGGGGGAGGTGGGAGGGGGACAATGGGGAGAAGGGTTTTCAGGAATCACGGTAGAGGACACTTGGACAGAACTAAGGGGGAGGAAGGAGGCTGGGGAGGGAGGTGAGGTTGGAGGGGAAGGGAAGAGGGGAGGGGAGAGGTTGCAAATAACTGTAATTGAACAGCAATAAAGTAATTATTAAAAAAATATATAACATGAACAGTTTTCATGATATCAATGCAACCTGGCAGCCAAGGAGAGTGGACTGGAATGTGCATGTGTGAACTGTGACAACTTCACTGTACTAGTCGGGGGGGGTGGCAGTAGATGCCATTGCATGAGTGTATGTACTGTGTGGCCATCACATTCAAAACAACTGAATGAGTAGAGCAACGAATCTGCATCACATTTTGACATAAACTTGAACATTCCTTCATGGAAACTATTTGGATGATTCAGAATGCTGCAGCTGTGGGCAACTGGTGATTGGCAGCTTCATCACAACAATGCACCTGCTTATACATCACATTTTATGCAAAGGTTTTTGACAAAACATCAAATCACTCAGTTGACTCAGCCCTCCTAAAGCCTAGATTTGGCACCCTGCGACTTCTGGCTTTTCCCAAAACTAAAAACACCTTTGAAAGAGAAGCGATTTCAGATCGTCGATGAGATCAGGAAAATACAACAGGTCAGCTGATGGTGATTGGAAGAACTGTGTGAGGTCCTGGGGTGTTTCTTTGAAGGGGACTAAAGCATCATTGTCCTCTGTAGAATCTTTTTGTATCTTCTTCAATAAGTATCTCTATTTGTTCAAAGCACATGACTGGATACTTTTTGGACAGGCTCATGTAACTTGTGTGCAGTGATGCTTTTATAGGCTCTCCCATTTACCTCTATGATCTCTTTTTGAGCTTTGAATGAGCTATTATTTTGTCCAGTGGTAGCATGAGATTACTAGATAAGTTGCAGATTCCTGATGTCAGGGTTAATTTTTGTCTCATGAACAATTTTTCATCTTTTCTGTGACAAAATTGGGGTCACCGGTTAGTGAAAAAAAATAAGACAATGAACTTGTTAAAATTTATAATAAAAAAAACAAAAATCAGTTATGTCCTTAAAAAGAATTGATGCATATCATAAGCTGAGCAAGAGGAAAGGATGCACAACAGACTGATATCCTGGATCTCATAGGAAAATATATTGGAACAAATAGGTTTGCCCATTGTTAATGATGATTTTGTTGAGATAGTTAAAGAAAACATGCTGATATACTGCATGAGTTAACAAATATACTGTATCTCAAATCAACTAGTTCATAACTGATTAAATGACATATGTGCTAATTCTTTTCCTGTTAAAAATTAAAAAAAAAAAAAAAAACTTGTGGAAGAATTTGTGCTCCCAAAAGACTTTTAGTTTATTTATTTGGGAAAGTTAGGGATTAAAAAAAAAAAAGAAAACTAGAAAATTATCCCTTCTAAGTTTGAGGAGAAAATTGTCAAGAAAAATATTAATGACATTCATCAATTCTTTGTAGAAAATCTAAAATATGATATGATTGATTCCTTTTATAGCATTACATATATAATCATTCTTATATTAATAGCAAGTTTATTTTTTTGAAAAAGAGTTTTAAAGCAGATGCATGTGACTTCATGGTGTTTTTGTTGTTTAATTGTTGTAGTATTTATTTATTTATTTTGCAAAAAAATACCTGGCTGGTGTAGCTCAGTAGATTGAGCACGGTCTGCAAACCAAAGGATCACTGGTTCTATTCCCAGTCAGGGCACATCCCTGAGTTGTGGGCCGGGTCCCCAGTGGGGGCCACGTGAGAGGTAAACGCATACTGATGTTTCTCTCCCTCTCTGTCTCCTTCCCTTCCCTTTTCTCTGAAAATAAATAAATAGAATCTTAAAAAAAATAATAAAGGAAATAAAAAGACATTTAATGTGCACAGGCCAGCCTGAATTCCATATCAGAATCCACCTTACATTTGTTGAATTATAAGTTTTATTTGTCATTCTACAGATTTTATGGAAGGTGATTTCTGCCATGAAGGTAAAATGTAAGATATTATTCTCAATTTAAAAGATAATCTTAAAGCAACAAATCTTAGAGAAATTAGTTTATCTGGTACTACTGTGAATATATCTAAAAATCCTTTTATCCCTTATGTTTTTAAATTATGTCTATGAAATACAAATCTATGTCTCCATGTTCTATTTTGAAAAATGAAAAAGATTTCCCTTTATGTGGGAGAAATGTCACTTCCGTGCTCTTGTTGGCTATAGTAGGAATAGGTTGCAGTCGTTGATCAAATCCTAAACGTTGGGGTGCAAGGAACTGGAAATACCTCAGTTATTCCTGTTGCGTATCCTACGTTAGGTATACTAAGTAAGGGTATGTCTGCAGATCATACATGGAAATGATTGATGAGAATTGCCTTGGTAACTGCCCCAATTTATGTGATTTTATTTTGTTGGGATAATTTTGTGACTTTTTCTTTTTTTACCCTCTTTCCAAAAATAAAAGTTTAAAATGAAGCCCAAGTAACAGCGCAATTTCAGGAAAATGAAACAAACTGGTTTCTAATCAGTATTTAGAAAAACCAAAGACAATGTAACAAATAACCCATAAAATTAATATGCAATCTAATATAAAAACCCTTTGCCTTTTATAGTATCAAAACACAAGAGAAAGGGAGAGAGATCTAAAGTAGCTAGTTTAATTTTCTTAACTTCTGGCTACCCATTGGCAGACTCAAGTTGTGCATGTGAAACTGAAGATGTTTCATCTTTGTTAAGAAACAAAATGATAACAGAACATAAACATTAAATTCTCTTTATAAAACATTTGGATTATGTAAAAACCTTCACTATGGTAGGATTTTCTCAAAATGTGAATTATTTAGAGTATTTTGCCTATTATTTTCTGAACTTTGTGTGAATGTGTGCATGCTTGTAGGGGGGGCACAGAGAAAGAAGAAAGAAAGAAAAAGGAAGGAAGGAAGGAAGGAAGGAAGGAAGGAAGGAAGGAAGGAAGAAGGAAGGGAGGGAGACAAGTAAGCATGCAGTTATTTTTTAGAGATGTTAAAACAATTTATATGATCATGTATCTCTGGATTTCCCACTAGCTTAATGATTGTTTGAATGAAGGCAGAGATTTATTTGTACGTAGAATTTAGATAACAAGAAGAGTGTATTTCTGATACTAAAATCTCATCTGGTGGCCTTCCCTCATAGTAATGAGAGAATAATTTTATTTGCCCTCCAAGAACTCACTGCAGATTGTAAAATCTGATGCCAATTACGATGTGGATATCTGACTACAGGAGCTGGTATGACATCACCAACTCACTTCATCTGGACTAACAGGAAACTGTCAGAAAAAAGAAAAGTTCTCTGCTTCTCCCACCTCAGGCTGTATCTGAACTGGTTGCCTGGAGGTAAAATATTCAGAATATCCCATTACTGCTCATCTCACCCATCTCATTTCCCTGAACTGAACTCATTTCAAGCTTCAGAGTCTAAAATAATCTCAGTACCATCTCAAAAGATAGTAACAATGGTAAAAGTTTAAAAGAATAATCCAAACATTCTAGGAAAGTTTTTAATATTTCAGACCTTTATAGGATTTTATCTTAAATAATTAATGTCCATTATTTCAAAAGGAATGTTCTGCAGGCCAATATCCATAGTTCAAAAATCATTTTGACGGAAAATATGAAGATGTAAAATACGGAATGACCATCATTAACAAATCAACAAACAACGGGTGCTGGCGAGGCTGTGGAGAAAAGGGAACTCTAGTACACTGTAGATGGGAATGCAGACTGGTGCAGCCACTGTGAAAAACAGTATGGAATTTCCTCAAAAAACTTAAAATGGAACTGCGTTTTGTTCCACCAGATCCCACTGCTGGGATTATACCCTAAGAACCCTAAAACACCAAAACAAAAGAGACTATGCATCCCAATGTTTATAGCAGCATTATTTGACAGAGCCAAGTGCTGGAAATGGCCAAAGTGCCCATCAGTAAATTAATGGATCAAAAAACTGTGGTACATTTACAGAATGGAATACTACACAACAGAAAGAAAGAAGAAACTCCTACCCTTCACGACAGCATGGATGGAACTACAGAATACTATGCTAAGTGAAATAAGCCAGGTGGTGAAATAAAGTGAAATGCCATATATTCTCACTTATAAGTGGAATCTAATCAACAAAACAAAGGAGCAAAATGTAACCAAACACATGGAAATAAAGAACAAACTGACAGTGACCAGAGGGGAGGGGGTAAGGGGGATAACAGGAGAAAGAAGGGGAAAGGGCAAGTCAAGGAACATGTGTAGAGGATCCATGGGCACAGACAATGGGGTGGGGATGGACTGTGGGAATGGGGTGTGGGGGTGGTCAGGTCAGGGGAAAGCAGTGGGGAAAAATATGGGACAACTGCAACTGAACAACAATTTAAAAAATGGAGTAATGGTAAAGTTATGTGTTCAGGGTGGATCTACCTGGAAATAGGGAAACTTTTAAGCAGGGATTACTTGTCCCATATACTGCATGAGGCAAAAGTAGACTTACAGTTTTTCATATAAAGTACTAAATAGTTAATAAATAATAATACAAGAATAAGCTCTGTGTTTCAAGAACTCACAACTATAAACCTACTTTCCCCCCTACCCTGTATGTATAGTATTAAGAGAAAAGATTCTAGGGTCAAACTAGTGATTTTGAATCCTAGCTTTACCACCAACTACTTACCTATTTTTGGATTCATGACTTAAAATGCCTGTGCCTTGGCTTCCTCATCTCTATAACTGGGAGCACAGTGGTACCAAATTAATAAGATGGCATAGGAATTGCAAATGAAATAAAATATTTAGAACAGTGCTTGATAATAGTGAATATACACAGAGAGAAAACAGCGTAGTTGATAAAACACAAAGTATCAGTTTTAAGGAGGGAAGTTGTCTATACAGTCATGTATTTTAAGTTTGTTAAAATATGGCTTTATTAGCATATTAGTCCCATGAACCTCTTCTTTTTCTGCTGCCGTCAGTAAATGATGGTACCAGCTGTATGTAGCTCTAGAATAAACTGGGATCCTACTCCCTTTCCTGGTGAAGTGTGAAAATTCAGAGTTTCATGTGCTCTGGGCCTAATGGTAAATGACAGCTGCTCTCTGCTTCTTGTTGAATTCTAGTGTATGTCAATTAAAAGAAATGATCACTTTTTTTGCTTATATCTAAAGCTCATCACGCAGCACACATGACAGGAAACAAAATGAAGTTGCAAAAAGGGAAGGAGGCCCCCAACTGCTACCTGTAATCTAATAGATAAACTAAAATAACTTCTATTAGATTGCATTGTGATTATTTTCTTTCTAAGAGCCAATGGGATATAAATTATTCTCCAATATCATTTAGTATAAGAATTATTTATGCTTTTCTTGAGCATTTTCCCATTCTAAAACAGCTGGAGCATTTCTGGGAATATTTATTAATTCCCTGAATTAATAATTCCCATCAAACAAAGTTATTTTCAGAGTAAATAAATTATTATGTTTCCCAGTCTATGAATGATATGTTAAAAGCTGTTAAAATGTCAATCCATTGAATAAAAATAAAAAAGAGAATAAGATATTGCTGTTTTGTCTTCATTTTAACAAGTGATCCCCTATATAAATATCCTTTGAATTGTGGATATTTCTTTTATTTTATTCAATAACCAATTCAAGTATCAGCTAAATAAGAATATGATTCTAGAAAATAAGAATGCATTTCAGTATTTTACTGATAGTTAAGAAGTTAGAAGCAAATTGAACAATAGGCTAACTGGGTATTAGTGATGTCACTTTAGGACAGGTTCAGTGATTAAATAGAAAAATCTTATTCTTAATTATGTGCTTACTTATATCTCAATTGTCTACAAAGTGATCAGCAATCTACTGATTCCTTGAAAATGATTCTAAATGTTTAGAACTTGAATAAAAATAGGAATGAACTCCTTAGAGTTTCAATGTAAGGAAGAGTAATTCTATGAGTTATCTTTCTATTCCATAAGAACATTTTTTACCTATTATCTAATAACTTTCCCTGCCCCATCCATATGGTCACAGAATAAACTTCTATTCTATAACCTGCCACATCACTTTCCCTTTCTTCTCTTTATTGTTTTTTTCTATTACTTTTATATATTTTCCATGTTCCCCTTTTCCTTTCCTCCCTGAGCTCCCCTTCTCCTTACCCTTTACTGTTCTACCTTGCTTATTTTCTTTATAATATAATATAACATATTATAATGCCACATTATCTCTATTTCTCATATAGATGGATAGATAATATATAGATAGGTAGATACAGATATTGTCAGCTTTTGTATTTCCCTAATCTTAATGGGTTGTGGACAGAATCTATAACAGATAGGCTATCCACAATGTCAATTTTGAATGAATGAAGGAATCAATCAATCAATAAATGAACTGATTAATTCTCCCAATGAAAAATAAATGTATTTTCCCCAGTATGAAGTATTTATTGATAAATTAAGATAAAGACAAGTAAAATACAGTAGAAAGATAAAAATAAAGTGCTTTATTTGTGAACAATGCAATATTTAAATATTCATAGGAAAATGAATATTGGGCTTAAAAAACCTCATCTACTTGAAGAACTTAGATTATGCATGAAAAAGACACTTGAGGGCAAAATAAGAACAAGTGACTGCTTAAATCAAGGAAAGTAAGTAAGAATAACAACAAAATTTTATTCTAAGGGACATTGGGGGTTCTTACTTTTCAAGTAATAATAAATCAAGAGTATAGACAATTTATATGAAGGACATGAAAAAGCCATTATCCTTAACTTAGAATTTCCAGTTATATTAAGTAATTTATTCTAACCACTGCTTATTACTCTAGTTTTTCAGATGTACTGAAGTTTCTTTTTTCTTTTCAAAAATTAATCTCTGCTTCTCATGCAAATTACTACATTTTTTACCTATTTCTGACAGATAATGGCAAACACTAGTCTAGGCTTTGAATGTAACATGTGCTTTCTCCTGTACTCATGTTTGTTACCTGCAAAGGAGTCTCCATAAGACTATCAGCTGATTTCTCAAAAGAAATCTTGCAGGCAAGAAGAGGTTGAAAAGAAGTATTCAAAGTCATGCAAGGCAAAGACCTACATCCAAGATTACTCTATCCAGCAAAGCTATCATTTAGAATGGAAGGGCAGATAAAGTGCTTCCCAGATAGTTAAAGGAGTCAAGTTAAAGGAGTTCATTATCACCAAACCCTCATTATATGAAATGTTAAAGGGACTTATCTAAGAAAAAGAAGAAATAAAAAATATGAATAGTAAAATGACAACAACTCACAAATATCAACAACTGAACCTAAAAAACACACACAAAAATGAATTAAGCAAACAACTGGAAAAGGAACAGAATCACAGAAATGAAGATCGCATGGAGGGTTATCAGTGGGGAGGGGGAGAAGGTACAGGGAATAAGAAGCATAAATGATAAGTACAAAACAGACAGGGGGAAGTTAAGAATAGTATAGGAAATGGAGAAGCCAAAGGATTTATATGTATGACCCATAGACATGAACTACAGTGGGCAAATGCTGGTGGGAGAGGGGGTACAGGGCAGAAGGGAATAAAGGAGAGAAAATAATGGGACAGCTGTAATGACATACTCAATAAAATATATTTAAAAAATACATACTTTGGACTCCCTGGCCTATACTTCACTTCCCAGTTCTGAGACTTCTTTCCTGTCACCACTAACAATGGTAGGGAATTCGTTAGCATCCAGAGTCTTGATCTCTTGATTTCCAGACCATTACCTGAGTCTTGATTTTTCTCCCTTAAACTATATCCATCCCTGTTTTATCTAATATAGATTCTGCACTTTGCGCATAACATTTTTCCTAGCCCCATCCTGCCTGGACTGAGTGCCTCTGATTTTCGTCCCAATATTTCAGCATGAAGGAGCTACATAGAAATTTTAGCATCTAGTCTAATAAATAGTCCAACTGAAACTAGATGAAACATTTTATAAATATCTCTTGAATCAACCTTCTAAATATTTTATTTTAATCTTAGGTATGTTGGTGACTTTAGCATGTTGAGAACAAAACAGGATAATTTCAGTGGCATTTAAATATTTCAGGACCCAAACCTTTTTAAACCATTTTTGACAAGGATGCATCCACACTGTGTGAAATCCTTCCTTCCTTGATTGTTATCAGGAACATGTGACAAGTTACAGGGTGTCACAAATACACATTTCAGCATTGAATTTAGGGATCCAGAGAATGAGAGTTTGGAATACTTTGCTAATATGAACTATATCTCTGCCTGGTTTGTTTCACCCCCCTTATAATTTTACTGAGCATACATTTAGGTAGCTTAACTTCCTTATTCATTTACTTTATTTTTATTTTATTACTGTATCATTTAAAATTGAGCATTAATTATGAAGTTTAAAAATAGCCCCTGAAAATATCATCATCTATATCTTAGCACTTGAATACTAATGTACAAAAATGTTTGTTGTGTTGAAAAATTTTTGACATTGCTAAGAAAATGTACCTGAAATCAGTGTTATTAAATAAGTAGTATGATTTGATTAGAAATGTTTAGAGGAAGTGCTAAATTAGAGAGCAGATGCTTTCCTCTTCCTCTAATATCTTTGAGGTTCTGGATCCTGAGAAGAATAATTCATTTGATGTGAACCCTGAGAAGTAATTTATCTGCCAAGATGGATTCTTCATGGTCAACAAAGTACCCAAATTTTATACATAGTAAAAGTCTAGCAGCCATTTGCTGACAGGTGCTTCTCCTGAGTTCTCAGCTTCCTGCACTACGCCCTGCTTCTTTATACCATCTGAGTCAACCACTGCAGGGAAACCCTAGTTTTGTCTTTTAACCAACAAACTGAGACTTTCTATTCAATCAGAACTGCACAGATTGTATTCTCATTTGCCTTGACATCAACCAATCAGGACTGAAGAATTTGAATACCTCATTTGCATAGAATGGACCCACTTGGAAACCTGGATGGAAACATGTTATAAGAGGGGCCTCCCCTTTGTCTCTGTGGAACACTATTTAGGTTGCTACCTGAATCTGTGTCTCCCAGGCTGCAGCTCCTTTTGCTCAAATAAATGTTTTTTTATTCTTTATAACAGTACACGATTAATTTTGGTTTACAAGGTGTACTTGAGCTGAATCTTTGTGTACACCAGTTTTGCTTTTCCTTCACATATTCTAGTATGATTGACATAGCTGCATCATCCCAGCCATTCAAACAAATGAGGGTTTTATTTCAGGAAATTAAGGCGTGGATTTTGCTTTCTAGTCCCTGAATTGAACCCTCAGGCTAGATATTTAGGCTGGCTGTTGTTTACGTTTTCTTTTCATTGCATCAAAATATTCTAGGGCTACCATCTGCTAGGTCTCTCTTTTTCACATATTCTTGATCAGCTGCACTGGCTGCTCCAGGCATTGTTTTTTGTACCAGAGCTTTCTTCCTCCATAGTTAACATTTACCTTTTGTAAGCATCATTTATTCAGCCAATTAAAATAATTACAATTAAAGTAATAATAGCTAAAAAGTTATTAAAATCATTTATTGATAACAAAAATAAATAGTGGTGTGAGTCTTAATCAATTTAACATTGATTAAATCTAGAAAACTACAGGCTGGTTTATAATCCTTCAAGATGTCTCCAAACACAGCATTTAAATGACTGCTTTCAGCAGTCATTACAGGACCCAGGGCCACCACACACAGTTGCATAGGCTGTTCACTGCATGACGGTATCAAACAGTGAGAGAGCAAGTGGAGACTGGAATTTATACTACCTTCTGCTTGCCAAGTATATTCCCCAGCATGGACTACATCATTCTGTGAAATATAGGGACCTTTCCTTAAATGATACAAAGAAACTAGCTATTTGCCAAGCAGTGTATTCCTAGAGGAAAACCTGTCTAGAAAGCATACTGATTTCTTTTTTTTTAACTTTTTTTATTGTTGTTCAAGTGCAGTTGTCTCCATTTCCCCCCCACCCCAGTCATCCCCACCTCCCACTCTTGATCCTACCCCTCTTTGGTTTTGTCCATGTGTCCCTCATACATGTTCCTGAAATCTCTTCCCCCCATTATCCTCTCCAACCTCCCCTCTGGTTACTGTCAGTTTGTTCTTTATTTCAATGTCTCTGGTTATATTTTGCTTGCTCGTTTGTTTTGTTGATTAGGTTCCACTTATAAGTGAGACCATATGGTATTTGTCTTTCTAACTTAAATTTGCCTAAAGGCACTGGTGGTGGCCCTGTAAAGCCCAGTTCTGCCTCCTTTGTATACTGATTATTTCTTCTATTTGATAATTTTACATATATCATCAATATACCCAATTTTCCCAATTATTTCTTACTGAATGCTGTATTTGGGGGTTCTCTCCAAAGGTGTTCTTTACTACTCTTTTTAGTACTTTATTTGAATCATTTTGTGTTTTTAAATATTTACTTCAAATTCTGAATATTTTAAGTTATTTTAATACAAACGGTATGCATTTTAATGGATTTGAAAACATTTTTAAAGCTATACCTATACTACATGTACACATTGAGAACATTGATTTGATTCTATGAAAGAGGAAGAGTTCTGTTTCATAGATATGTGATAATAGATAGATATGTAAGAATAATTGATATGTGACAATAAATTATGAAGCCTAAGATATGAAAATTCTGTGATTGATTTTTAAAAGTCTGTATTATAGATCTCATAATGGTATACATGTTTGTGGAAAATGATGTAGAATTTCCAACTTTTTCAAGTCTTTTTACTAGTCTTACCTGTTATGGTTCACATTAAATATATATACCTATAAGGAACTGTGCCCATGAGACTATGGTCTATTAAATTATTCAGCCACTCATTTTGTCCAAAGTTAAGGAAATCCAGATGCAACAAACCATCGGTGTTGTTGCTCTCTCTTCATCTGTGTAGGAAATACCTATAGTGGAAGAAGTGAGCTTCCAGTTACCAGGAAGGTTAGCTGTTGATTGCGCAGAGCTGAGTCCTTTCCCAGGAATTGCTCTCTGTCAAAGAAAGCTTGCCCCTCCCAAGGGGGAGCCTGCACCCA
This sequence comes from Micronycteris hirsuta, assembly GCA_004026765.1. Lineage (NCBI taxonomy): Eukaryota > Metazoa > Chordata > Mammalia > Chiroptera > Phyllostomidae > Micronycteris > Micronycteris hirsuta. Next base: position 92,160 of record PVJI01004307.1, read on the forward strand.
ATGACTAAATAATGAGGGACATACAAAAACCTCAATTTAAGAAAACCAACCCAGTTACAGAACTTCCCTTTGGATCAGCTTCTGATGCAGCTGCATTACAGCTTTCTTCATCCTTCACACACCTCGTTCCTGAAAACTCTTCCCAGTAAACTTTTTGCACATGTATTTTAGAAATTATTTCCTGAAGAACCTGATCTACTAAAGTAACTACTAAAAGTGAAGCTAGAAATGGCCCACTGACAATTTGACAGTAAAAACCCTATTTCTAGTGGTGGGAAGCTGATAGCCCTTGGTATAGACTCAGGGTAATTGTTACATCTTTTGTCAGTGGTGAAACTGGTTTTGGAATACAGCAGAAGGACATGCACTGGAAGACGAATACTGTAGGCATTTGAGAGTTCCAATATACTAGTTATGGAATCAGATGAATGGGAGCCATCAATGAATTGGTCAATCATCAGTATAGGGTGAACCCGAAAAACCAGAGTACCACAAGAGGATCATCTCATGAGCCAGAGAACAAAAAAAGTTGATGATCCATCCCAGGACTCAATCATAAAATTAACAGAACTTCAGAGAAGTATGAACTATCAACCTTATCAGATCTGTTATGACCTGGAGACTTACAATGATTATATCTGGGTTGATGATATTTGAAGTCTTGAATCTCCATATATCCCTGAACATTTTAGGACTAAACTTGGTTATTCCTCTTTCATAAAAGCTTTAGCATTTTCCTCTTGCTTAAATATGATGCAAAGAGATTTCTTTTGTTAGATAATGCATGCTACCTTCAGAAACTATCCCTATCTGCCTTTCTGGATATCAGCTCAATAATGGGTCAACTCACCACATAACCCTGCCCTGTGAAGGAATCCTCAACTTTCCAATGATGAAAATGAGACAATGTACAGAAGCAGCTGCAGGATCTAGTAAATACGTATGGAGAAGAACATGGAGAGTGTTTGTATGATTAGGTGCTGATAATACTCTACGAAGGGGTGGCAGAATGTAGAGTAAAATGAGAGAGAATAGCAATATGGGAGTATTCACATGTAATACAAGATTTTAAACTATAACAGGTTCCCTGGGAGACAGTACTTATACACAATGATTGGTTTTTAGAAGCTTGGATAAAGAGATAGCCAACACTAAGAGAATAAAGGGAGCAGATCTATCATGGAAAAGAAGGGAGGGAAGGATCAAATGTCTCTGAGCATTCTAGAGTGAATACACTATCTGAAGCCAGAAAACTAACTAGCTAACTACAATGGGAGACTAAGAGGGAACCCTACTTATCAAAATGCTAAGGGATTTATTACCAAGATAGACACCAACACTGTTAATAAACTCAGTGACGCTGTCCTCCGCTGACCAGAGATGCTAACAGACGACTGGTTTCCTGGGAGCCACATGGTAGCACAACCCCCAAACCACAGAGGCTGTGCAGTAGCACTTGCCTATCAAGTAGGATGCAATTACCTCCATGAGTGCCACAGTTAAATATAAAAAGCAAAGCTGTACTCTCTCCTTAAAATATATAAACTGCAAATGCTTTTTTCACGATCACAGTCAATAGCCAGGAAAACTTATAACTGTACAAGACACTGCATATAAACCACATTTTTACTAAATCATTTTTAGGAAGGAAAAATAAGTTGAATTAAGGGTAACGGGACTCCAGGACCATGTCTTTCACCTTAATCTATACAATGTAATCCAATAAAGCCTACTTAAACAGTAGTGGCTAATACTCCAATGAGAACATCTATGAAAAACAACTTTATTTCTCCTTACAAGAGGAGAAAAAGATTCTTCTGATTCTTCTTACAAATTTCATCTTCCATTGAAAGACTGACATGTGTGCACAAATCTACAATTTTGATAGAATTCTCAAAAATGGAAAATAAAATTTCTATAAGCATTGTAGGAGGTAAGTTTGAAAAAATGTGCACCAGATTTCAACAGTGGATTTCTACGTGATAGGATCACCAGTGTTTTGGCCACGCCTTGCTCCTCTGTATACATTCTGCACCCTTCTCTGTCCCAACTTGTCCTTGGGGTTGCTTGCTATGCCCTCTGGGTTTAGCCAAAGAGAGTCAATCCCAGAGATGAGCAGTGGAGAAAAGGAAAATTGGGTGATTTATTTTTCTTCCCCCTCATTCCTTACTGTGTTCTATGTAAAAATCCATTTTCCATTGTATAGTCATTCTTCCTAGGTTATAATTATAGTCAAGTTTCAGTAACATTCTTCTCTCCCTGTGCTCCTCTAAGCAGAGAGATGGTAACAATATCCCACTGGTTTTACACTTTTAAGTTCTTTGTTATCCGTTTGGTTTCTCTTAAACCTGCCCACACTCCTGTGAAGAGTCCCATTGTTATACTCTCATCCACTAAATAAACCCTGTGAGTGTGCTATCTCTTTCATGCTGGTACTTAGACTGACCAAACAGGTCACTCTTTGCCCTTTTTTTAAAATAAATTTTTATTGCGTTTTTTCCATTACCATTTACCTCCCTTATATCCTCTTTTACCTCCATGCTTCTTCCTCCACAGTCACCACACTGTTCTTTACCTGTATTTGTTTTTACAATAAACATATCTATTTACAATAAAAATCAATAGAATTTTAAGTTTCTCCTTTTTTTTTTTTTTTCCTTTTTGGTTTAGCTTTGATGATTCATTCCAAGTGAAAACATATCAAAGAAGTGGAGATAGGGAATGAAGGGTTACATGCTTTGGGTTTTGCTTTTTTAAAAACTGATTTCATTTATTTACTTTTAGAGAGAAGGGCAGGGAAGGACACAGAAAGGGAGAGAAACATCAATTGGTTGCCTCTCACAGGTGCCTCGACAAGGGACCGGACGACAGCCCAGGCATGTGTCCTGACCACGAATCCAACTGGGAACCTTTCACTTTGTGGAGCTATGCCCAACCAACTGAGTTACAATGGTGAATTTTGCCTTGTTACGCCATTGATAACTGCAGAAAGGCCAATTTTGCCTTGCTATGCCATTGATAACTGCGAAGTTTAAACTCTGTTTTTTCTTCCTGTGTTTCTGCTCAGTGGTAAAGCCTGTGATAAGTTAAGAGGTTATGTTACTACTGAAAGTCGAAGCTACATGTGAACCAAGATTATCAGGGCACATATCCAAGACTGAATGAAGCAAACATTAAGTTGTTTAATTCTTTAAAAAAAAATTAAGGCAACACCTGCAAGATGTTTGTTCTCATAAACCTATAGTCATATATATTTGTCTATTTCATGTTGCTCATTTCAGGCAATACTTAAACATATCTCATTGTCACATAATAATATATGCAAGCACAATCTCTCTATATTGATTTCAAGCATTTTAATACAAAAATGAAGTTGTGACAATATTTAAAGTCGGCTAAATTAGGAATTGGCTAAGTTAGGAAACTTGACACATTCATAACCTTAGCTTGTATTTTGATACTAAGAGGTGGTCTTCCTATCCCATACATTATTAAGAGAGGAATAAGTTCTTATATTTACAAAGAATTGATTTGCTGTTTAGAAACATCACTTATTTTTACTCAACTGCCCCATGGGAAGGCTACAAATACAGCTTCCTGTGTATGTATCTGTATCTGTGCAGTTTGTGGGGAAAAAAAAACACCCAAACTCTTTGGGGACCACTCAGAGAGTGAAATAATGAAAACATTTTATCAAGAGGGAAATATCAGTTTCTGACAAGCTAATCTCCGTGGTAGTCCTTCTACTGAGGTATTACAGAAGAAAATATTTGGGCATATATCTTAACACAGGAGTCATAATGCCATGCGGCTACCATCTCAAGGACAGTCTAAAATGAAGCTCCTCCCTGCTACGGAAAAGACCGCAGCATTTAGTGTTGGAAGAGACAATAGAAATCATGTTGTCCTATCCTCTCACATGATGGATGAGGAAAGTGAGACTCAGGTTAAGAACCTTCTTCAAGGTTATGCAGCCTCTTAATAGCTGCCCTCTTGTCTCTCTGATCAATTCATCCAGGTCATCGGGCTGCCGTAACTGCTACCCTTTTCCTTGGTTTAGCATTTTTATATGCTCTTTTATACCCTTTTCAGTACATTCAAAACACATTTACTGAGAACTTACTATGTGCCTAAGCTGTGCTTGGGGCTAGTAACTTTATGCTGCACATTGAAAACTTGGGCTAATTGCAGATAAGATTATTAGGAAAGTCAATGTCAAAAAGGAATCAGCACTCCTTAAATCAGATTAGTAAGAAGGATGTATCTAGGACTGCAAATGCATAAGATTTTTCTACAAATGGATTATAAATTGAGTGGCATTCACTTGTCATTTGTGCTCTGAACCATCTGTATATTATAAACAGAAAAATAAATGTTATAAGTAAATATCGATGGCTTGACAAAAGTTTCACGTTAGTGAAACTTGTAGCTGTAGTTGTTAGTAGATTATCCAGAGAGTTTTATGGAAGACGAAAAGAGAAGGGATAAGAGGGGACTCTGGAAACCATCGATATATCAACATTTAAGTTGTAGTGTCAAGAAATGCCTCAGCTAACACCAAGAAACCACAGCCAGGACAAAGTAGTCAGAAACTTGATTGAGAGTAATGAGGTCTGTCCATAAAGTATCCATCCATGTAATATGAAAAATAGAGACATTTTTTGAAGAAGATACAAGGTACAAGAAACGCTGTACATAGGACACTAATGCCTCAGTCCCCTTCAAAGTAGGCACCTCAGGACCTCACACAGTTCTCCCAATCACCTTCAGCTGCCCTGTCATATTTTTCTGAATCTCATCAACAGTCTAAAATTTCTTCCCTTTCAAAGGTGATTTTAGTTTGGGGAAAATCCAGAGGTAACAGGGTGCCAAATCTGGCCTGTAGGGGGTCTGAGTAACCTGGGTGATTTGACATTTTGCAAAAAAAATTGAGCCATTCACCAGTTGCCCATTGCTACAGCCTTCTGAATTATCCAAACAGTTTCTAGGGAGGAATGTTCAAACTCATCGCAAAATCTGATGCAGATTCATTGTTCTATTTGCTCAGTCATTTTGAATGCAATGGCCAAACAGTACACATGCTCACTCAACGGCATCTACCACCCACTGAGTAGTACAGTGAAGTTTTCATTTTTCACACATGTGTATTCTTGTCCATTCTCTTTGGCTGCCAGGTTACACTGATGTCATGCAAAGCGTTTTCATTATATCAACAATGGCTGGACTTTTTCCTGATAGACCTCATATATCCTAAACCAAGGTTAGAAAAAGGACTTTTTGCTTTTTTGGTTAGTTTGTTTAGTTTGTTTTAACAGAGGAAATGAACAGCATTATCAAATAAAACAGGAGACAAAATTACCAAGTTACTTACTAGTGTCCATTAGATTAAGCATTTATTAAGGGCATTCATATGGATGAGAGTAGCTTCAAGGAAGCTGTAAAATTGGAACTAGAGTTACAGTGAGATAAATAATTAAGAAGAGGTGAAAATGTGGTGACAAGTATTAGTCTCCTTTTTTAAAAAGCAATTAAGCTGAAGAAGTAGCCAGAGAGAGATATAGTTAAGAGAATTTGTTTTCTTGCATATAAGAAGAAAGAGGACTAGGCACAAGTCCTAGATTTAGAGGCAAAAGTATGTTTCTTTTTGTTTTAATTGTTTCAGTTCTTTCGCCCCCCCCCCAACATCCCTATGAGATAGTGACTAAGGAAATATAGATTTGTTCTAAATAACATCTAGACAAATGGGTGTGTGTGGGAGTGTGTGAAGGTAGAATGAAAGAGGAGGGAAAGCAGCTCGTAAATCAATCTGTCATGTCATAGCATCATGAGTACAGGGTGATTTTATGAGTGAAGAGAGCTTCCGCATTCCAGCTACCACAGATGGGAGTATTACCAAATCTAACTGTGGTGATTAGCCCTGACAACTCAGTTCTGACAGATTCACTCAGATTTGTCGTTGCAAAATGACTCAGAGCCAAAGAGAGATATTTACCAACAGAGAACTGCCTACATGACACTGAATTATTGAGGTTAAAAAATAAATTACAGCTCCTTCACCTGAGTCACTTGTCTTAGACTGATTCCTGCCAAATTAAATGGTCACTCTGAATTGCCTCAAGACAAAATATGTCTTATAGTTTCACCAATATTTCTCCAGTTATTGTGAAGTATCCTTGTTTTAGAAAGAAAGTCTCAGGGTTTCCTTAAAAAATATTGGGTCCGTGCTACTCACATATATAAGTTATATTAAATAATAATAATTTTTATCAAAATTAGTCACATGCTCAGGAGTAGCAAAATTTTCAATGTACAGTGAAAATATTCTCATCATGGACACGTTTTATGCAAAGACACATTGCTAGACTGTTTAAAATAATCTTGTTATAATTCAATGATGTGTCAAATGAAATGAACTAAAATAGATTGATATTGTTACCCAGTCAGTGGTATGCAGTGTGACACAGCAAGTAGAATCAAACTGCAATGTTAAAATAGCAACAGTCTGGCATTTCCAGTCATTGAGCGGTGTCAGTGGCAATGCAGTCACCCTAGAGATTATGGACACCATTCCTACATTCTATGATTCCTTGCCCAGTAACAATCCAGCCAAAACCCTTCAAAATTTAGGAATCCCTAGAGTTTCCTGGGGCTTTAGCAGAGATCTTTCAGGTCTTACTCCTAATCTTTCCCAGAAAAGAAAAAGAATTTTTCAGAACTTCCTCTTGCTGTCAGTTTCTCAGGGTGAGTAAGTACAAGTTTAATTCATACTCCCTAGAGAAAATAACAAGGCTCAGTCAGATCTTTCTTAAAATCTTTGAAATTTCTCTTCTGTTTCCCACCATTCCAGAGACTCTCCAAACTTTTGGATATCCTAGTTCTAATAGGAGCTATTGTGATAAGGAAGATATTGGCTGAAATGGCCTTGGACCAAGGTCACTCCCTGGTGTCAAGGGCCATCCTGGTTGTCCATGAGGTCACCCTTGGCATGAAAGTCTAGCCTATTCAGTGAAGAGAGAGAAGTGGGTAGAAATAAGAGAGCTGGGTCATCCTTCAGCCTTATCCTACACCTGGGCTACTACTAAGCAGACCCTTCACTTTCATTTCACCAGCATCGAGAGAGCCAGGCAATGTTCAAGTTTGCCCGGTTATCAGAGATCAGAATAAATCCCGGGTCTAGAAAACAATAAAGTTAAATTGAAGATTAAAGATGATATTCAGGCAGTTTTTTTTCTCCTTATAATGTCCAGCACATAGTAGGCACTCAAAATTTGTTGAACTAGAAGTAATTTATTGACATTTAAGACCAAAGCAAACTCTTAAAAGAAAATTATTATTAACACAGTTAATCTCCAAGTACGATCATAACTGAAAAAGCTCCTACTATTTGTGTAGTACATTATAGTTTATGAAGTCCTTCCAGGTAAATTAACATGTATGAAAGCTCCACATCATGGTGCAAGCATTATTTACTCCATTCTCTTGATAAAGACATCTAGACTTCATTGCTTAAAGTCATATAGCTGGGGCTTTCATCCTGGTCTTTTTGTTTCACAAAGAAAAACCTTGTATTATCTCATTATAACATAGTTCAACTAAAACTAAATAATTTTAAATACATTTTTAAAGGAAACTTCTAAGGATAACTCTCTCTGTAAAGACACAGCCTAATAGTTCAGGAACTTAATTGGACGTCTTTCCATCTATTCAGAGGAGTTTTGTTCCTGAGGAATAATGGCTATCAAGAATAAATACGGTGAAATAAGGTCCTTTTATTTCATGTGTAAGACAGTTGTGCTGGTGATAGTTATAAACATGCATTTTGTAAACTGTTCTATTTCTGGGAGTATGAAATCATGAAGAAATTTGGAGAACCTGATTTCTTGAGTGTTCACAGTTGGTTTTAAATAGCACACAATATTTTCCTTAAATCAGTACTTCTCAGGTTTAACACCCCTTAGATTCACTTAGGGGAACTTTCCATTACCAGTGCCTGGACCCCACACCAGATGAATGAAACCAGAATTCAAGGGGATGGGACAGCGGCATCAGTAAGTGATAAAGCATTCCAGGTGACTTTAATATGCAGCCATAATTGAGAACCATTGGTCTAGATCCTCAAATGGGGTGGGAATGGCATGTTCTACTATCCCCAGAGAACACATCAGGTTTACCTGGAGGGCAGACTCGTTGTTACTGTCTGATATGTCCTTCTGAGGAAGTGATAAAACTATAGATGATGTTTTGGTCCCTTGCCTTGACCTCTGTACTGGACCACATGCATTTTCCCTGTTGCCATGACTGAGGGTTACTAACAGTTCACTTCCCCTCTCCCTGCCCCATAGGCAGCCAATGACTGACCACCCATAAGGGATGCAAAACACTCAGTCCCTTTCCCTCAAGTTGGAAAAAACTCTGTGTTGCTTTCCACTCTGCAGAGGTTCCTGTGTAATTAGCCTGATACTAAACACCAGCAGACACTGTGTTTTGCTGAAGTTTTTGTGCCTGCTTTTCTTCTTTACCTTCTTTGAAAGCTAATGTCTCAGGGTCATGATCTCAAGAACCCCTTCCTCAGGCTCCGCAGTTAAAAATCTTAACCTATGACAAGCAACTATTCCATAGGATTAGTTAGAAATAAGATAGAAGATGGAGGTAAATCATATCTTTAGATAAATATTGAATGTTATTAATAGTAAACAGGAACATAAGAATCCAAGGACTCAAGTGCTAGAGTAAGCATCTGTACAAAGCCCTAATTTTATGCAATCAGTTTTGTTGCCAATATGTCAGGAGATGAACCTGATCTGAAGCAACAGCATTTTCTTTCAGTCTCTCTTTTAATCCACAGATGGAGCAAGAACTGAAAGCAGGTTGCAGGGTCAAATGCCATGAGAATGCAATAGCTAAGGATGGGTAGCAAAGCAGTGGAAAACTTGATTACTACTAAATCAAGATGTTTTTACTCCTCAGAAACCATAGCTAACACTTCACAAGAGTCTCTGAGAGATACTGATTATATAATAATATTGCTCATATATTAACAGATATTGATCATATATTAATTAAATTAATCAAGTGATTATAAATTAATTAAATTAAATGCAAATAAATTAATTTATACAAAATTTGAAACTTGTATTAGGAAGATTGAACAATTATGTTTTACAAATCAGAAAATAAAGTTTTTAGTTTTTCTTCTTTGGTAAAAGTTATACCTGGTAAATATGCATTAACCAGAGGATGACTATCTACAGTAAAAAATAATTGTATTTTGGTTATGGGCTTGTCATAGTTAAGTGATGAAGATATCATTTTCTACTAATTATGTTTCAAAAGTTTTTAAGCTTCAGTCTGTGGGAAATGGTTGCAATTTTTTTTTTACTATTAGATTTTATTTTACTTTAAAATTTTTATTGTATTTTTTCATTACTATTTAGCCCCCTTATAGCCCCTTCCCTCCCTCAATCACCACACTTATATGCATGAGTTTTTTTTTCCCGTTTGCTTGATCCCTCCACTCCCTAACCTCCACCCTCTAGGTGTCATCCTGCTCTCTATGAGTCTGTCTCTATTTTGCTTGTTAGTTTAGTTTGTTCATTAGATTCCACATATGAGTGAAGTCATATGGTATTTTTCTTTCTCTGACTGGTTTATTTCACTCCACATCCATCCATGCTGTCAGAAGAGTAAAATTTTCTTCTTTTTTATGACTGAGTTGTATTCCATTATATCAGTGTACTATAGTTGTTTTATCCATTCATCTATTGATGGACACTTGGGCTGCTTCCATATCTTAAAAATAATGCTTCAATGAACATAGGGGTGCTTATGTTCATTTGAATTAGTGTTTTGAGTTTCTTTAGATATATTCCCAGAAGTGGGATTGCTGGGTCAAAGGCAGATCCATTTTTAATTTGTTAGGTATTTCCATACTGTTTTCCACAGTGGCTTCACCAGTCTGCATTCCTACCAACAGTGAAAAAAGGCTCCCTTTCCTTCACATCCTCACCAGCACTTGTTGTTTGTTGATTTATTGATGATACCATATCATTCTGACAGGTTATTAAAAACAAACAACCCAATTAAAAAATGGGCAAAAGACCTTAGAAGACAGTTCTCTAAACAGGACATACGGATGGCCAATAAACATATGAGAATATGTTTAATGTCACTAATTGTCAGAGAAATACAAATTAAAACCACAGAGATGACACCTCACACCTGTCAAAGTTGCAAGTTTTTAAAGTTTTATTTGAAAATGGTACAAAGTTAAAAAACTCTTGGATTCAGAATTAAGATTTATAATATAATAGTTATAATTCCACGTCTTTAAAACTAAAAGTTCATTCTTACAGAGATTAGACTTTCTTCTAGTGCTTTTTACCACAGTTTATACTCATTAATTACTCCTTGAGTGAGCCAATGAATAAATAAATGTGAATTGATGCAGAGTTTTACTTTGAACACTTTTCTACTTTAGTGAAAACCCCAAATATTTTAAAAAGTTTCACATCATTTCATCATGTAGTTATCCCATATTTTTTTAAGCTATATTCCAAAGATAATCATTTGTATTTCCACTTTAATTTTTTTTTTCAAAATATTTTTAATGAATAATTTTTATTTGTCTTTATAAATCTCAAATTTTCTGTAGGACAGATTCCTAGATGATGCATCTCTAGGTCAAGTTGTATGGATGTTGTTAATTTTAATAGATTTAAATATAATTTCAGGTACCTTCCTAATATTCCATTCTCTCATTCATTTCTACAAAGAGCTTATGAGACTCCCTATTTCCAGCCACCCTCCACAAATCTGTATACAATTATAACAGTCTTCAAAAGCCTCCTCTAACAATTCCTCTTATCCCTCTCCACGTATGTCATCCCACTGTCAAGAGGGCAGTCTAATTCCCTCTCTTTGATTTTCCACTGATTTTAACTAGCTTTAACCTGTAAACGGTGGCGGAGGTGACATGGCTGGTTCTAGGCAGAGTCCCTGCGAGGTATAGCCCCTTCTACTTTCATTTGGCAAATTCAGGCATGATGCTGTAAATAAGCTCAAGATGGGCAAATAAATTCTGAGATATCTCAAAGTTAAAGGAAAGGCTACGAGGAGGATCATGATGAACCAGATGGGAAGCTCTCTTAAGCTTTTCAGTTCAGTGCAGCTACTCAGCTGAATTCAGCAGTGTGAACAAGCCCAGCCAGTGCTTCATGGAGCAAATTAACTAGTCCTTGCTCAAATGCCTGAAGTAAAGAAACAGGAGAAAAATAGGTAGCTGTGTTAAGCCACCATGTTTTGACATAATTGCTATGTAAAAATATATATACATGAAGAATTTTGATTTACCAGTATGTGTCAAAAAGAACCCTTCATATTAATTTTAATTTATTAGAAATCAATGAGGTTAAATATCTTCTCATATCTATTGGCTATTTTATTTCTACTTTTGTAGTCTGCAATATTACCGCTTTGCTTATTTGTACCATGCCTTTGCATCATATTGTTTACCTTGTCCTACGGATCCCAATAACTCTATGTAACTTTGTATATTAAGAATTGCATTTTCTGTCACCAGTTTTGAAAAAGAAACACCCAAAAACCACACATGTATTTTCTAATTTTTGTGTGTGATATGTTTTGTGTATATGTGTGTGTCTGTGTATACAAGTGTTTTGTAGACATCTTTATCAATCATTTCCTTTATGATTTCACATTTAAATATGTCATATATAATGATATTTTTAAAATACTATTTGATCAGCTTTGTTTCACTCATTGTTTCTTTACATTTTGTGCTATGAAAAGCTGGCCAAATATACTCATGCCTTCTATTTAAAAACCTGTCCTTTCTCCATGTTAGGTATAGATTACTTTTATGTATAAATAGGATGAATTCCTATTATTATACTTTAAAAAACTTAAAAAAGAAATATTCTAACCATATTTTTGTTGGGATTACATAGATCAATGTAGAAAAAATTTAACATATTGGGTTTTAGAACTATACTGATGTTAGACACCACTTAGCTAACTAGTCACAGACCTGAAGTTAAATTGAACAACCAATGAAGTAACTCTAGTAGTCAATTTGCCACAATCATACACTTCTAATGAAGTGCAGAACTATATCAAAATTAACTCATCAACTCTAAAAAAAATAGTCTAGATGATGATCGATTTCTTGACACTAACAGTGTGAAAGGACACAAAATATCAGTAGTTTCACTACTATGAAGATTTATAATTTCTTAAGATTTATAATTTCTTCAGATTTATAATTTCTTTTTTTTTAAGATTTTATTTTTATTTTAGAGAGAGGGGAAGGGAGGGAGACAGAGAGGGATGGAAACAGCAATGTATGGTTGCCTCTCACATGGCCCTCACTGGGGACCTGGCCTGCAACCCAGGCATGTGCTCCAACTGGGAATCGAACCAGGACCCTCTGGTTCCCAGCCCGCGCTCAAACCACTGAGCTATGCCAGCCAGGGCAACAGATTTATAATTTCTTCCTAATATTTAAATTTACAGATGAAAAAATTAAGGCTGATGAAAATAACCACAAATTGCTATCATTATTTACAATAACGATGTATTCACAATATGAATTCCAGCCCCCTTTGGAACAGGAAAAAATATAAAATAAATACATTAATAATGAAATTGAAAAATCAGTAGCATTTGAAAATTATAAGTATGCAGGCACATGTGTGTACTAGCACAGGTCTCACATGGAATTGCTGAAGGTTGATGAAGATGGATAAAACTGTAGCAACAGTTGGGTGAGAAAATTTTCAAGACAGTTCTTAATTCCAAGTATATATTTCAAACTCCTGCCTGGGCCATTAATCTCTTGGTCGGAAATCTAATGGGATGAGCAAGGAGAAAAGGAATAAGGTAAAACACCTATACACAGCTTGTGGAAATCAGAGTGCTAAGTGAATGAAATACTTAAAAGCCAAGCGTGAGACCATCGAAGTGATCTACTTTGTCAGGCTGACCCACCTGAGAGAGGAACTTGATAAGGGATTTGGGTTATTTTAGAGGCCTTGAATGTGAGTGAGCAGAGTGGAATTTTTTTTTAAATCCACAATTATTAAATTTTTAAAAATGGACTAAAAATATTAGTGGTCCTCAAAAAGTTTATAGCTGATAGGATGTTGGAGAAGATGGTTATAAGGAATCAAAATGAACCTAAACTAAGGGGAGCTGCAGCCTGGTCATGGACATGATAAGGCCTCCAAATTCCACCTGCTGGAGATGATACTTCATTGTGACTCCCAAGCACATCCAAGAAGAGAGATCTGCAAATTCCTGTAGGTGTCATCAACCTCTCTAAACAGAAGACTGATTTTATCTATTTACCTGCATTTAGAGATCACAGGTCCAGAGCTAGTAATAAGTTGGGAAAATGACAACATGTTGCTAAGTAGAGCCCCTAAATCAGGTGTGAATGTGAAGTCTCAGAATGAGATGAACACAGAAAGTAATCAGGAAGTGCCAAAACAGATTAACCTTTTAGGTTTCTTGATATTAATGGAAAGTCGACGCCTACAGCACTGTGTATACTTGTCAGGTACGACAGGTGCCCTTTCATAAGTTATAATCAGCAACAACCTGGGAGGAATTCTTTTACTCAGACACTCTGAGCTGAGCAATATTCTTGAGAAATAGGTAGCTGTGTGCCCTCATTCTCATTTCCTTTCTCTCTCTCTCTCTCTCTCTCTCTCTCTCTCTCTCTCTCTATGTATATATATATAAATTAAATACCCACTTTCTACTTTTCATGACAACCCTGGCTTGAAGCAAATAAAATAAATGGAGACAACTTCCCTAAAGCCAGTCCGCCAAATAGAACTTCCAAATGCAAGTGAGCACGGATGCTCTCTTCTCTCTCTAAAGATCAGACTTTTCCAACAGTTGGTTGACAATTATTCAATGCCCCCCAAGACTCTCCAACCAGAGCTTGAAATCCAATCTTGTCTCATCAGAAGCATATAAAAATTTCACAGCAACTAGAAGAAGTACTCAACAAAAAGCAATCATTATATATTGCACTGGAGAATTACAAGAAAAAACATTTCATAATATTCACTCCACTGTCTATAAATCAAACACCATATATTTTCTATAATTTGCATATTGCAATACCTCTGTCTTTACAGAAAGAGTCTAGCTAGAAGTGATTACAGTTAAAAAAAATTAGAATCTGAATACCAGAATCCATAAGGAAAAAAAGAAACTGCTGCCTATTGATTTATTTATTAATTCATTCAGCTGATATGGACAAAGCACTGTACCTAGAAATATAACCTTGTCAATGGTGCTTTTTGTAAAGTGCAGATTATATCCATCCACTGGTTGTCCACAGGATTAAGAACAGACTCTTAATGGTTTATAATTGGCTACTAAAAGAAGGAGCCCATATGAGACCCCCTGAATTAGATTCTGCATTTCCACCCAGCTCCCAAGTTATGCTGAAAGTGTGATCTGCTGACTACACTTTGAAAAGCTCTGCTGTATTAAGCTTTGTGTGAAAAACTTTGCTTCCTTGTCTTATGCCATCTGTGACACCGTGACCCCTTCTCGGTTGTGTTCTAAACCCAAGCCATACTAACTTACTTGATGTACATTTTATTTATTTATTTTTAATATGAAAAGCTGATCCCACATCCTCTCAGAGACCCTGCCCTATGAGCCACACTTATAATTCATCCCTTCTCATTTTCAACCTCATTCGGGTTTCAGGTTAGAAGCAAATTCTTTCAGGAAGCTTTCCTTGATATCCCCAAAGTGGGTATGCTCCCCTACCTTACAGTCCCATAAAAGAGTCCCATAACACTCTTTTTACTTTCCTCAATTGGAAAAGTAGCTTATCTTTCTGCATCTGCTCATTTACTTCTTTTTATCTACCACTAATCTTCAGGTACTTTTGAGCTCTTCCTCTTGTTTTATCTTTATCATCAGAACTTAGTAGGGTACTTGAGCGGCAGATAATATGCAATTGTTGGATAAGTCCTGAAAAGATGTTTTATACACCTTCTGTGGGGTTATTTGTGTGTTAAGCATTTTTAAGTCTTACAAGATTTTACTTCCATAAGGAAATTTAGATATTGACAAGCAGGAAAAGAAAATGCATGGGGAGAGTTGGATTCAGCAGGACCTACTCTGAGGAAAAATTTCAGGCATGTCTGTGTTCCAGTGATATTTTAATGAATTGCTACCCCATCTCTGGATCTGAGAGGTGCTTCGTGGGATAAAACCACAACTGCCTTAGAATATGCTTATTTTATTTTATGTATCAGGTAGCAGGTTTTAAACTCAGACTCATTTTCCTCTGCTGCTTTGTGGTTGCTTGACCAAGGACTGCTTACAACTGGCAGTTTTCTTTGAATAGAAAAGTCTCAGCAAGGCAGATAGATTCTGACAACAACATATTTTTCAGCAAATGATATAAATGCATTGAGCTCGCAATACCAGAGCTATATATCAGACAGATGTGTAAGTATGTGTTATTTCTCATGCAGAGGGTTAATGTAGTGTGTCTTATCTTTTTCAGACCGCATGAACCTCTATTATATTCTTGTGTCTCTTTATTGAATCATTTATCTAGATTTCAGTGGCAACCTGGTTTTTCTCATGTAGCTCTACAAAAATATATATCAACATAATAAGAAAGTCATTTTCTTTATTGTTTGGAAAATAAAAAGAAAGTAGTTGTGCTTAGGGTAGAGGAGAGCCATCTTTTCTGAGATCTGATTTGTATTTGTGAGTCTGTTTATCTAGTAGAAGATTCTTTCTGAGCTACAGTGATACTTTAGCAACGCAGAGCAAAAAGCCTTGGATAAGTATCAGGGGTCAGAAGAAAATGCATACACTTCCAAATAAAATAATTTATTGTGTGAATTATGACCAATGTACACCTGTTATTTTAATCTCTTTTTTTCCTTTACCACAAACTATCACCCAGTCAAACTTACAGAGGTTCTTTTCCTACTTATTAAGACCATGTAAAAGTATTGATCTGTCGTGATAATGATTGCCGATTTGTTGTTCTCATCAAATCTACTTTCCTTCTAATCCTGTTTTTACCTTCTTAAATCTTCATGTCTTGTAATAGTCTCTAATGAGGAACTAAAGAAAAGATTAAAAAGGATTAGTATATACAATAAAAAGGATTAGTATATACAATAAAAAGGATTAGTATAAAAAAAGGATTAGTATATTACAATACTATAGATTTGTTATATCCACCCAAACAAACTTTTAAAATTTACTAGACAGAATATATAGTTAAGGATATGGTTTTCAACTTCAATGACAATTTCAACACTACTACTATTTACCAAGTTTTTATAATGTTTTAGTCATTAGTCTAGTTGCTTTCACATACTTACCCTGACATATAGTTCACATTTTTAATTGATGTTTTTATCTTAGAAAACTGAAGCTGAGATATTAAACAACTTTCCCAATTTAAAAATGTCACCTAAATAAATTTAATAAAAAGTAAATAAAATATTTTATAAAAATGAAAATGAGCACAGCTGGAATTTGAACTCAGGTTTCTCTTGTGTCAAACTTAGTTCCTAACACTACATTATTTTGATTAAATACTTAGGTGTACAAGGAGGTGCTTGATGTGAACTATGTGTTTCATTTACCATATCAAGCATTTTCCATGAAGAAATAATGTGAGCTTATATTTTACATTTTCTATTCACAGAAAATATTGTTTAAAAATAAAACTATGTCTAATTATAGAAAGAGGAAAAGTATCAACATTTTTTTCACAAAGACCCATAAAACAGCAGGTGATGTAGAGATTTTTTTTATTTGGTGTAAATCTCATTAGCTTTGTAATTTGTTCAATAGCATGATAAAAAAAAAAAACATTCTAAGTCATTAAATCTTTCTCAATCTTCACTGCAACCAGTATCTGATGAAATAAGTAAATGATCCATCCTGCTTGGAAAGAAATTTTTTTTTAATTCAAATGCACAACTAATTTAACACCGTACAATTCTAGGGCCAATAATTGTGTGTTCTTACTTTAAACAGAAAGCACTTATTGTAAATAGCACTGCTATGAACATACGGGTTCATTAGCTCTTTTGAATTGGTGTTTCATGATTCATAAAGTATATTCCCAGTAGTGGAATCATTGGGTCAAAGGCAGCTCCATTTTTAATTTTGCAGGGAAATGCCATACTGTTTTCCACAGTGGCTTCTCTAATCTTCATTCTCACCAACAGTGCACTAGGGTTCCTTTTCTCCACAACCTCACCAGCATTTGTTGTTTGTGGATTTATGGATGATAGCCATTCTGACAGGTGTGAGGTGATATCTCACTGTGGTTTTAATTTGCATCAGTTTGATGGCTAGAGATGTTGAGCATCGTTCCCTACGTCTATGGACCATCTGTATGTCCTCCTTGGAGAAGTGTCTTTCAGGTCCTTTGCTCATTTTTAACTTGGATTTTTTGTCTTCCTGGTGTTGAGTTGTATGAGTTCTTTATATATTTTGGAGATTAAATCTTTGTCTGATGTATCATTGGCAAATATTTTCTCCCATAGAGTTGGTTTCCTTTTCATTTTGATGATGGTTTTTTGCCTGTGCAAAAGCTTTTTACTTTGATATAATCCATTTTTTTTTGGCTTTTA
This sequence comes from Micronycteris hirsuta, assembly GCA_004026765.1. Classification (NCBI taxonomy): domain Eukaryota; kingdom Metazoa; phylum Chordata; class Mammalia; order Chiroptera; family Phyllostomidae; genus Micronycteris; species Micronycteris hirsuta. The sequence continues at coordinate 109,823 of PVJI01004307.1, forward strand.
TTTCCCTTGGCCTAGAAGATATGTCAAATGCTGGAAACAGCCTAAGTGCCCATCAGTAGATGAGTGGGTCAAAAAACTGGTACATATACACAATGGAATACTATGCAGCAGAAAGAAAGAAGGGACTTCTACTTTTTGTGACAGCATGGATGGACCTGGAGAATGTTATGCTAAGGGAAATAAGCCAGTCAGTGAAAGACAAACCATATGATCTCACTTATAAAGGAATCTAATGAATAAAATAAACTAATGGACAAAATAGAACCAGAGGCATGGAAACATGGAACAGACTGACAGTGACCGGAGGGGAGGAGGGGTAATGGTGGAAAGAAGGAGAAGGGACTAGACAAAGAACAAGTATGAATGACTCATGGACATGGACAATGGGTGGGAGAAGGGAGTGGGCTGGGTGAAGGAGTGCAAAGGGGGAAAAATTGGGACAGCTGTAACAAATAACAATAAAGATGTACTAAATATGAATCAGTAGTATCTGAAGCATCAAGCAAGAATATAGACTCATGAAAAAAAGATAAAACCTCATTGCCAACATCTGTGGCCAATTACT